>JAOXYI010207828.1:0-30809 GCA_028566495.1 Lithophaga antillarum | reverse complement strand
TTACAAAGACGAATCCCAAGAAAAAAATCCTATCAAAATCGGATGAAAAATAAAATATATATTTATATACCCTTTAAAAGAACCGTTTTTGGCTCCTTTCACCCCTTTTTACTCCAAAATGGTTGCCAATAGCTGAAATCCATTGACATATCCTTTTTGTACTCATCAAAAAAATATATTGAAAAAAAAAGTTTGTCAAAATTTGACTTAAAATAAAAAATTTACAATTTTGGGCGTTGGTCCCTTTCGACCCGTATATCTCCGAAACGGTAAGAGCTACGTCAAATTCATTGACATACTACCGAAAGCTCTTAAAAAGACGAATCCAAAGAAAAAATCCTATAAAAATCGGATGAAAAATAAAATATCTATATACCCTTTAAAAGTACCGTTTTTGGCCCCTTTGACCCCTTTTTACTCCAAAATGTCTGCCAATAGCTAAAATCTATTGACATATCCTTTTTGTACTCATCAAAACAAATATATTAAAAAAAAGTTTGTCCAAATCAGACTAAAAATAAAAAAGTTACGATTTTGGGCATTGGTCCCTTTCGACCCTTATATCTCCAAAACGGTAGGAGCTACGTCAAATCCATTGACATACTACCGAAAGCTCTTAAAAAGACGAATCCAAAGAAAAAATCCTATAAAAATCGGATGAAAAATAAAATATCTATATACCCTTTAAAAGTACCGTTTTTGGCCCCTTTGACCCCTTTTTACTCCAAAATGTCTGCCAATAGCTAAAATCTATTGACATATCCTTTTTGTACTCATCAAAACAAATATATTAAAAAAAAGTTTGTCCAAATCAGACTAAAAATAAAAAAGTTACGATTTTGGGCATTGGTCCCTTTCGACCCTTATATCTCCAAAACGGTAGGAGCTACGTCAAATCCGTTGACATACTACCAAAAGATCTTAAAAAGACGAATCCAATGAAAAAAATCCGATCAAAATCAGATGAAAAATAAAATATCTATATACCCTTTAAAGGTACCGTTTTCGGCCCCTTTGACCCCTTTTTACTCCAAAATGGCTGCCAATAGCTAAAATTAATTGACATATCCTTTTTGTACTCATCAAAACAAATATATTAAAAAAAAAGTTTGTCAAAATCGGACTTAAAATAAAAAAAAGTTGCGATTTTGGGCATTGGTCCCTTTCGACCCTTATATCTCGGAAATAGTAAGAGCTACGTCAAATCCGTTGCCATACTACCGAAAGCTCTTTAAAAGACGAATCCAATGAAAAAAATCCTATCAAAATCGGATGAAAAATAAAATATCTATATACCCTTTAAAAGTACCGTTTTCGGCCCCTTTGACCCCTTTTTACTCCAAAATGGCTGCCAATAGCTAAAATTAATTGACATATCCTTTTTGTACTCATCAAAACAAATATAATAAAAAAAGTATGTCAAAATCGGACTTAAAATAAAAAAGTTACGATTCTGGGCGTTGGCCCCTTTCGACCCCTTATATCTCGGAAACGGTAAGCGCTATGTCAAAACCGTTACACACTTGCGAAAGGTATTTTTATAACGAATCCAAAGAAAAAAATCGCAATAAAATCGGATACAAAATAAACACTCTATGTCAAAAATAATTAAAATATCCTTTTTTGGTGTTTTTGACCCATTTTACGGACATGGTCGAAAGGTCAAGGTCAAAACTATGAAAAGGCACAACTACATGTCATAACGAAGCTACATACTAAATTTCATGAAAAAATTCCAAGGGGTTCTATAAGTTTCCTTGTTTACAAGAATTGATAACGGACAGACGGACAGACGGACGGACGGACAGACGGACAAAGTGATTACTACAGGGCACCCGCATCTCGATGCCGGGCCCTAATGAGTAAATCTTTTGTTCTTGGCAAATTGAACACCTCGGTATATCTCATTTTAGAAGCAACAGTCATGAATACCCGGTACATAAATAAAACAGCTTTTTATTTTTCGGGGCCATTTAGAGCTTGCTTTATGGTGTGAGGTTTCTCACTGTGTTGAAGACCGTATGGTGACCTTTAGATGTAGTGTTTTAGGTCCGTTTTAATTTGGCGATGGGATGTTGTCTCCTTGACATTTACCCCATTTCCGTTCTTTTTTCATATTTGTATGCATATTTTAAGTCTTTTAATGAATTCCCTGTATCAATAATTCAAACATGTGAAGTAAAACTATGCAAACCGTTTGGGAGAAATAATCCTTTTAATTGTCAAGATTATTGCTTATTTTTTTTTTTCAATTTTAATTTTTAAATGGCATTCTCAGATCAACATTTGAAATGAATTCTATTTATATTTGGACTGCTAAAACTGTAATATCAGTCAACCCGATCAGCTATGTATCTGCTAACAGGTGCCTAATGAAGCCTTCAGAAAGCTTTCAAGTTACGATTAAGGGCACTGGCTCTTTTAGTCCCCTCTTATCTTGGAAACAGTAAAAGCTACATCAAATCCGTTAGCATATTACTGAAAGATATTTTGATCATGAATCTTAAATAAAAAAACTGATTCAAAATCAGACAAAAAATACACGCTCTATACCCGGAAGCATGAAACTACCAAATTCAGTCCTTTTGAACCTCAATTTCAAAACAGTTGGAGGAATACCCTCCATTTTCAATCCAAAGGTTTGTTCTGCAGCAAGGATAACTGTGTTAAATTCCATGTAAATGGGTCAAATAAAACAAGTTATTGCACCAAAATATTCATACTTGGGATGGCAAACCGGTCAGAATTTACTAACCGGTTACTCGAATAATTTTCCGACCAAGTAATCGGTTAACAGGTCGTATTCACAAGTGATGTAATTTTTCGAGAAAACAAACCAACATGACAGTCAATATTGTGGAAGAAATGTTGTAGTCAGGAGGTTTGATTTAATTTATTAAAACTTTGTGGTAGGCCTTCCATGGAAGATATTTGTCCCTTGCATACATATCTTCAAAAACTGACAAATGGAGCTGGCCTGTCTGGTTCCTGAGAAAAATGTGACAGATATTATTCTGTGCAAATTTTTCTGTATCAAGAAAATTCTATGTTCCGGCAAACATGAAATAGACATGGAGCAGATTGGAAACTGCATTACGCGGTACAGTTCTCCATACTGATGCTCTGTGCCATATATCAGGAAGCTTGCCTGTGTGGTTCCTGCGAAAAATGTGACAAATTATTTTGGGATACATTGTTCTACATCAAATATATTCTAAGTTCCGTCAAATAGGAAGTGGACATGGGGCAGATTCAAAACTGCGTTACACGGTATAGATCTCCATACAGATGCTCTGTGCCAAATATAAGGAAGCTTGTTTGTATGGTTCCTGAGGAAAATGTGACAAATTTTTCTATATAAAAAAAATCTTCCAAGTTCCGACAAACAGGAAGTACACATGCTACAGATTCAAAACTGCGTAACACGGTACAGTTCTGCGTACTGATGCTCTTTGCCAAATGTTAGGAAGCTGGTCTGTGTGGTTCCTGAGAAAAATTTGTCAGAAATTATTTTGTGACGCCGACAACGCCAGATGACGGCTAGTGATCCCTATATGTCGCCTCTGCGTATCACAGGAGACACAAAAAAACTATATTTTACTAGTTTTAATGGCATATATCCAGTACTTGTAATCTGTAGTGTGTGTATTCTGGAGGTTGACAAACTTCATGATGGTGTTAATTTTTTAAATTCTGCTACAGACGCATGGTTGTTGTCCACGCATAAACCTACTTATCTGATGATTGCTTTGGTTTTAAATGATTAAGTATACTGCTTGTTTCTAACATGAATGTCATTTTTACATTGCAAATTTGAAATTTGTGCAAAAATGATACATTTTCATATTTTCTAAAAACTTTTACCAATAATCAAACTGCAAAATAACTACCCAGTTACCAACTTTCTGATGATTAACTGGTTAACCGGGTAACTGTTGCCATCCCTAAAAAATACCCTTTTGGGCCATAGTTTCAAAACCAGTATGGGTAGGACCTCCATTCCTAATCACTATATTGTAGAAAGAATCATTGTGGTAAATTTTCATGGAAATTGGTCAACTAGAACAAAAGTTATTGCATGGAAACCAATGTGCCGACAGACGGAGGCCAACAACAGACTCATAACATAATACGACCATAAGATTTTTTGAGGTCATAAAGAATTAGATATATTGAAAATTTGTTATAAGCAATATAGTGCAATAAGAAGTTAATTTGTGTTAAAAAAATATGTTGAAAATCAAGTTTAGACACAAGCAAATGTCTTGCAAGATTATGCACATGGACACAAAATAAATACAAATCTAAACTATGGGACATTATAAACCAAATAGTGAGTCGATGTGATACAGTTGATAACATAGGCTTAACAAGAGTCCCTAAGTATTAAACAGTTGTCAAAGTCAGGTGACATATGGCAGACCGTCATGCACTCCCAAAAAATAACTAGAGCATGTCGAAACTGGCGTTGTCGGAAGAGCCCCGCAATTTCGACCCTGAAACTCGGGGCAAAGGTAAAATTGAAATGAGTGTGGATGCAAATTCTGTTTGACACACTAATGTGTTTGATACAGTAATTTGTTGGACACAGTAATTTCTTGGACACAACATTGTGGTAGACATACTTATTTTGCTGTCTATTCAGAAATTCTACCAACCAGGAAGAACACTTATGTCATCCCTTTGATCCATTCTTGCAAAAAAAAAAATGGCTGCAAATAGTCAAGATTGACTGCTCTGTTGTTTCTGTACTGATCAGACAAACATTGAAAGTTTGACTTAAGTTCCGATTTTGGGCCCTGATCCCTTTCGACCCCTTATATCTCGGAAACTATAAGAGCTATGTAAAATCTGTTGATATACCACTGAAAGCGCTTGTAAAAAAGCAATAAAATAAAAAATCCCATCAAAATCAGATAAAAAAATAAAATATCTACATATACCATAGAAGTACATTTTCTGCCCCTTTGTCCCCTTTTTTTCCAAAATCGCTGCAAATAACTACAATCTATTGACATGTCCTTTTTGTGCTCATCAAAATAAATACATCTAAAAAAAAAACATTGTCAAAATCGGACTTAAAATAAAAAAGTTACGATTTTGGCCGATGTCCCCTTTTGACCCCTTATATCTCGAAAACGGTAAGAGCTATGTCAAATCCGTTGACACTCTACAGAAAGCTCTTGTAAAGAGGAATCCAATAAAAAAAATCCTATCAAAATCGGATGAACAATAAAAAATTTACATATGCTATAAAAGTACCGTTTTCTGCCCCTTTAACCCCTTTTTATTTCAAAATGGCTGCCGATAGGTAAAATATGTTGACATATTCTTTTTGTACTAATCAAAACAAATATATTGAAAAAAAATATTTATCGAAATCGGACTTAAAATAAAAAGTTATGATTTTTGGCGATAACCCCTTTCGACCCCTTATATCTCGAAAACGGTAAGAGCTACGTCAAATCCGTTGACACTCTTCAGAAAGCTCTTGTAAAAAGGAATCAATCCAATGAAAAACATAGCACTTTGAGTGCTGAAAAAAGCGATATTTTTACATAAAGTAAAATCTGTCAAAATTGAACTTGATCTGCGGAACAGGTTTGATAAAACTACTGTATAGCGCTTTATTTCTGCGGTGTCAAATTTTGAAAATCCAATTTATTGGCGGATATTTATATTGGTGGTTTAGTGAACATTTATATTGATTGACATGCTAGCGGTATATTGATGTTGAAGCTTATGATATATTGGCGGTTTTTATATTTGGCGCTTGCGATCAAATCCGCCAATAGCGCCAAAATGAAACCCCCGCCAAATATAGGCGCTATACAGTATCTTAAAATGTCATTGTGTGGACCAATAGAACAGTTCATTATACAAGAAATTTGTGTAAAGTATAATAATGACTGTCATACAAAGCCATTTGGTGCATATTACATGTATATAGATGATAAAATATCATGATTTGTTTTTACTGTTACAAATAAGTATTTAGTACAAAGAAATAGTTCGATTTGTTTGCTTGATGCATGCCAATATGGGTTGTTGTCACCTTAAAAAAGTACAGTCAGCTCCACTTTCATTGTAATCACACAACGGTTCATACATACTTTGCCTACTGTTTCAAAACACCAAACCATTTACCAGTAATCTGATTCTCTCACACCCCCCTTAACTGCATGGTCCCTATCAATCCATTTCAATTAATTGCATTGAGATAATTTTTCACAGTGTGTAACGTCAGACATCAAATCTAGAGTTTATAGGTATAAATGGTAAATGAGTGTGTCGATGACACTGTAGAGCATTAGAACCATATAGGGAAAATCGTAATTTAACACTGAAGTTGGAACCATAATAAGTATATAAGACACTTATATGACAGAATAAAGGTTGGGAATAAATCATGATTATACCATGTGATTGTACATTATATTCATACCAATAAGTTTATTTGTCAAAAAATGTTTTCCTTTCAGTTATTAGATAGGATCACCCAACATGTGTTTTCGGAGTTATTTCTATGATCCACATGTACATGTGAATGTCAGTTTTCAACAATCTATTCTCATCTGCTCATCAACATGTCAGGAATTATGTTAATCAAATTGTAAGAATTTTAAAAGATACCAGTTGCCAAGTTAGCTTTACATATGTGGTTGTAAAAACAATGCAGTTTTTACACAATTAAAAGATTTTAAAAAATTATAAGTTTTCTGGGCAACAAAGAAAATTTATTAAGTGGATAAAAATTTGTTACTCTCAATTTTATTATTTTTACCTGAAAACCAAACCCCACAAAATGCACAAATGATTCAATACACTGCTCATTTATATATTGTTCATTCCCTCTCATTATAGTTTTCTGTCCAAAGTGCTATATATAATTTTTCATTTCAAGCCATCCAATCAATTACAAGGTCAATAACTTTCTTGATCCCTATACATGTGTATATTGCACACCATCAATAATAAACACTATTATCTTTAACAAACCATTTCTAGATCCCCAAATTGGCAAAATGTCAACTAGCCACACTCATCCAATCAATTGCAAGGTCAAAGGCCAAAAAGTCACTTGGCCAGATGTTTGTTGACACACAATCACCTGTCATTTACTAAATATTTTGTGTATTTACAGAAACATTACAAAGATAGAACACATTTATTTATTAATGACAAGAATACTCATCCCATAGGTTTGAAATAGTATATTTCACAGTATTTTTTTTCAGACTATGAAAATGAACTGCTATTAACTGATATAGCTTTTGATTATTCAGCATTATTTAGGGACTATTTCTTGAGTACTTATAAAGATTGTTGAGAAAAACGGCAAAAGTAGTTCCTGAAGATATTTGTAGAAATTTATGGAGTAGTAGCTATACAGCTTTGCTGTCTAGACAGCTATCGCTTTAAAAATCCCATAAAAATCATATAAACAATACAGAATCTACATATGCTATAAAAGTACCGTTTTCTGCCCCCTTTGATCCCTTTTTATTTCAAAATGGCTGCTGATAGCTTAAATCCGTTTACATATTCTTTTTGTACTCATCAAAATAAATATATTGAAAATTATTGAAATCGGACTTAAAATAAATAAGTTACGATTTTGGCCGATGTCCCCTTTTGACCCCTTTTATCTCGGAAACGGTAAGAGCTACGTCAAAACCGTTGACAGAAAGGTATTTTATAACGAATGCAAAGAAAACAACCGCGTCAAAATCGGATAAATAATAAACACTCCATGTAAAAAATAATGAAAGTACCATTTTTCAGACGTTTTGACCCGGTTGTCGGACACGGATGAAAGGTCAAGGTCAAAACCATGAAAAGGCACATCTGCATGTCATAAGCAACCTACATACCAAATTTCATGAAAAAGTCCAAGGGGTTCTATGGGTTTCCTTGTTTACAAGATAAGATAACGGACGGACGGACAGACGGACAAAGTGATTACTATAGGGCACCCGACAAGCGGGACCCTAACTATATACGAAATACGATAGGGTTTGGCGTCAATATTATAATTGCCGAGAAATTGATTATATTCCCTAAATATCTTATTTCAAAGCATTATTGTACAAAAGGGTACAATTTAGGCATTGTTATAGATCAAATCAGAAGAAGAAGGATTATTTCATATAGTCTCATAATCTCAGCTTAGATTTAAACATACAAATGAAATATAGAAATAAAAAAAAATATTCTTTTTATTAATATTATTGATGTTGCCAATTTGTCCACTGGATTTTCTAATAACGGCTGATACCTCAGTTTTCTTTGCCCTTTCTTTACTACATATCTGCTTCTATTTATAAGGTTTTAAACAATGGTTTAAATAATCTATAGATGCTAAATTTTAATCTATAATACTACTAAATGATAAAGTAGATTAAAGTACCAATAATGTGATTTTTGTCCTATAAAGGCTTAAGGCTCATTTAGTTACAATTTTTCACTTTTGTTCTAACTGTGGCATTTTGATTTTCTTTCTCTTTTCTGAAGAAATTTCTTTATAGTGTAGATTTGTTCAGAATCACAGAACATCTGTTGTTAGGACACCTGGTATCACATATATCACAGCCAATTTGTCAAATTATCTGATTAATTTATCTGATTAAATTAATAATTCAATAAGGGATTTTGTGTAAGCCCGAGATTGAGCTGTAATTTTACAAATCTCTGACTGCATCAAGGGCATAGGTCTAATTTTCCATTGACATAACGGCAATGAACATTATTTCAGGGGCTAAGCCTAATCACTATTTAATATTCCATTTGGACAATGTACATTTCATAATTATTCATGACTCAAATAAAAAAATATATAATTTATAAAGACATTTCATTATAACAGCTAAAAATTTCATCAGCTGCATGTTTGTTGCAATGACAGCATGTAACAGTTCAAGATAACACCAGGTATTACAATCGCTTCCACTATAATCATGTCTCTTGTCTTCTTTCTTCTGGTAAACCCTTAGTTTAGAGTAATAGTTTTACCCTGCTGTTCACTATCTGTTTAGAACATACTTCTGACAAGTTTTTAACATCAGTTAGTAAAGTGAGTAGCACCTGTAACAGAAAAAATTATAAGCATATAAGAAAGCATGCTTATTCATCCCTTCAACCAACAAGAGGCTCTGGTAAGCCTGTATCGCTCACCTGAAATAAATTAGCCTACTTATGAATGTCTGCATTCTGAATACAACTTGCTACTCAAACCTGAGCCCTTAAATTAAGCAACTAGCCCATATTGGTCTAATTTCCATCTTGTGCACTGATACCAACCAACTTGGATCAGGATGTAGGTCAGGCGACCAGGCATAATTTTAAAAGTTGTCCTATCAAATTCAATCCCTGCTATGTTTGCTTTAAACTAGCTAACAAGTTCCATTGATTAAAACTATGTCGGCTGATAGCGAGCATCTTGGATGCACGTCAGGGTCATCAGATATAATCTGAATAGGGACCACCTAAGGATCATTCCACCAAAGTTTGGTTCTGATTGGCCAAGCAATTTCAGAGGAAAAGATTTTTTAAACATTTTCCCAAAGGGTCCTATGTTAAAACTAGGTCGGCTGATGGCGGCAATCCTGTTGGTTGGCTGGTTCATCTGATATGATTCTTAAAGGGGTCTACCTAAGAACCATTCCAACAAAGTGTGGTCCCAATTGGCAAAGCAGTTTCAGTGAAGAAGATTTTTTAACATTTTTACCATATGGTCCTATGTTCAAACTATGATGGCGGCTGTCTTCGTTCGCAGGCGGGGTCATTGGATACAGTTCTGAAAGGGGACCACCTAAGGATCATTCCATCAAAGTTTAGCCCCATATGGTTAAGCAGTTTCAGAGATTTTTAAACATTTTCCCCATAGAGTCCCAAGTTAAAACTATGTCCACTGATGGTAGCCGTCTTGGTTGGCAAGTGGGGTCATCGGATATAATTCTGAAAGGATTTTCAGAGGAGATTTTTAAACATTTTTCCTGTAGGGTCCTGTGTTAAAACTATGTTGGACGATGGCAGCCGTCATGGTTGGCGGTTCGGGCCATTGCATATTCTGAAAGAGGACCACGTAAGGATCATTCCCTCAAAGCTTGGTTCCGTATGGCCAAGCAGTTTCAGACGAGAAGATTTTTAAACATTTTCCATAGGGTCCTATATTAAAACTATGTCCGCCGTCATGGTTGGCGGATGGGGTCATTGGAGACAATTCTGAAAGGGGACCACCTAAGGACCATTCCATCAAAGTTTGGTTCCATATAATCAAGCAGTTTCAGAGGAGAAGATTTTTAAACATTTTTTTTTAATTGGAACGTCCTATGTTAAACCTATGTAGGCTGATAAGCGGCCAACTTGTTTGGCGGGTGGGGTCATCGGATACAATTCTTAAAGGGGACCACCTTAAGACCATTCCCTGAAAGTTTGGTACCAACTGGCCAAGTAAATTCAGAGAAGAAGATTTTTAAACTTTTTTTTTCATAGGGTCCTATATTAAAACTATTTCTGCTGATGGCGGCCTTCTTGGTTGGCGGGCGGGGTCATCGGATAAAATTCTGAAAGGCACCATTCCATAAAAGTTTGGTCCCATATGGGCAAGCACTTTCGGAAGATGTTTAAACATTTTCCCCATAGGGTACTAGGGTAAAATCTGCATAAGGCTACACCCAATTAATGTCTTGTTCAACGGAATCGCCGCTCCGATTTTTCCGATTTTCGTTTTGTTTTTTTTTTGTTTTTTCAAAAGTCGGAAAAAAATCATTTCCGGTCCGTCATTATTCTGCGTTTTCGTTATCAGTGAGCATTTCCGGTTTGTTTTTGGAAAACAAATCGGGTGCCAAAAGCAGCAAAACGTTAGATTCTTTAAATAAATGTCACCCATTCTAGTAAAACAAAAGGTTCCTTGGCCAAAAACATTAATTAACAGAAGTTTTGCCTTGGAAAATGGAATTTATCAGCTGCATCCTTTGGCTCTTCTCGATGTTGAAAGCTGACATAAACACCGTCACCGTAGTGAACATGTTCATCCTGTGATAAATTTGGCTATTTTTTGTCAGTTCTTTGTTTTAGAGACAAAAAGTCCAAAGCCTAAACGTGCGACCTATATACTGTAAAAAAAAAAAAACTTTTCAAACTGCATGAATGGTTTCAACAAAGCTGTGAAACTCTAAATAAAATATTTTATGACAATCATACAGAAGCTTCCAAACACCTAAACAGCCTAAAAGTTTTCTGCTAATACAATTAAAATACTATTGTGAAAGTGGGCACCATTTTCTTTTTGTAAACTAAGTTTAAAAATTACACTAAAATAAAAGTTTGATGGTGAAATAAAAAGGTTTTCCGGTGATATGGTTAAAAAGAAATGCGAAACTAGGAACCATTTATTTTTTTTTGAATTCGAAATGATACTGAACTAGAGGCTCAAGTGAGCCTGTATCGCTCACATGACTTAAGCATCGGTAAGCCCAATGAGTGTTAAGAAATTTCTGCATGATGAATCGTCCACTGAAGATGATTCTCCTAAAGATGTAGTTGTTGGATAACTTTGGTCTAATTAAATGAGATATAGCCCTTGACATTCTTTTACGGTTTCCAAAACATTAGTCAAAAACCATGACAAAATAATGAATCGGGGCAGTAACTATTTTAGTCAATGGATGAGTTCAGTCTAATTGAATGATATGTAGCCCTTTACATTCTGAATGTTTTTGCCATTCCATTTTATCAGCCATCTAATATGGTTTTCGAGGCATTAGTAAAAAATTTCGCAAAATTACAAATCGGGGGCAATAACTCTCATAAAGAGTCATTGGATGAGTTCAGTCTAATTGAATGAAATGTAGCCCTTGACATGCTGAACATTTTTAACATTACAGTTTATTAGCCATCTATTACCATTTTCGAGATATAAGGCAAAAACGTAACAAAATTATGAATCAGGGACAATAACTCTTTTATAGAGTCATCTGACAACTTCGGTCTAAATGTATCAAATGTACTCCTTGACATGCTGAACATTTTTGCCATTATATTTTATCAGCCATCTATTACAGTTATCGAGATATTAGCCAACTAGAATTGGTGATCTACTGATCACGGATACCCCCTCCCCCGCCAATCCCCCACCACCACCAATGCACACACACATGCAACTGAATTTGAGGTTTTCACTGTACGTGTAAAGTAGTATATTTGATAGTAGGAAATAACATATTAAAATTTGAGAAAGCTGCGTTTAAGCAACTGGAAATAGAAAAAAAAATCATGTTTTTTAACAATCAAGGGCAAATAACTCTTGAACGACAAATGGGATTTTCGTCAAAATCGAACCTGACCTTCATTTTACAGTACAAAATAACATATTAAAATTTGAAAGCTACGTAAAAGTGTTCTCGTTTTATCATCTGGAAACAGAAAAAATACGTTTTTTTTTAACAATCAAGGGCAAATAACAAGTTTTTTTTAACAATAAAGGGCAAATAACTCTTGAACGACAAAGCGTTTTTCGCCAAAATCGAACTTGACCTTCATTTTATAGTAGGAAATAACATATTAAAATTTGAAAAAGGTGCGTTGAAGCGTTCTCTTTTAATCATCAGGAAACGGAAAAAATCAGGTTTTTTTAACAATCAAGGGCAGATAACTCTTGAAAGACAAATGGTATTTTCGTCAAAATCGTACTTGACTTTCCTTTTATAATATAAAACAACATATTAAAATTTCAGAAAGCTGCGTAAAGCGTTCTCTTTTTATCATCTGGAAACGAAAAAGTGTGACGGACGGACGTGTAGATCACTATATACCCCCCGGTTTGGGGAATAAAAATAATATTGATTGACATTATTATTTTTGCAGGTTAACACTTCTTACACATGCTAAATTAAACTACTGATCACGGTTACGCCCTCCCCGCCAATCCCCCACCATCAACACTGCACACACATGAAACTGAATTTGAGGTTTTCACTGTATGAAGTTGTATATGTGATAGTAGGAATTCACATATTGAAATTTGAGAAAGCTGCATTAAAGCATTTTTATCATCTGGAAACAGACAAAAAAACCACATTTTTCAACAATCAAGGGCAAATAACTCTTGAACGACAAATGGGATTTTCGTCAAACTCAAACTTGATCTTCATTTTATAATAGGAAATAGCATAATAAAATTTGAGATAGCTACGTAAAAGTGTTTTCTTTTTATCATCTGGAAACGGAAAGAAATCACCTTTTTTAACAATCAAATGCAACGGCAAATAACTCTTGAACGACAAACGGGATTTTTTTCAAAATCGAACTTGACCTTCATTTTATAGTAGAAAACAACATATTAAAATTTGATAAAACTGTGTTAAAGCATTTTCTTTTTATCATCTGGAAGTTTTTCAAACAATCAAGGGCAGATAACTCTTCAACGAAATATGGGATTTTCATTAAAATCGAACTTGACCTTCGTTTTATAGTAGGAAACAACATATTAAAATTTTAGAAAGCTGTGATAAAGCGTTCTATTTTTTATCATCTGGAAACAGAAAAAAAATCATTTTTTAATAATCAAGGGCAAATAACTCTTGAACGACAAATGGGATATTCGTCAAAATCAAACTTGACCTTCATTTTATAGAAGGAAACAACATATTAAAATTTTAGAAAGCTGCGTAAAAGCGTTCTCTTTTATCATCTGGAAACGGAAAAAATCTGGGTTTTTTTTAACAATCATAGGCAGATAACTCTTGAACAACAAATGGGATTTTCGTCAAAATCGAACTTGACCTTCGTTTTATGGTAGGAAACAATATAATAAAATTTTAGCAAAGCTGCATATAAGCGTTATCTTTTTATCATCTGGAAACGAAAAAGTGTGACGGATGGACGTGTGGATCACTATATACCACCCTCAATACGGGTCGGGGGTATAATAAGGGAAATAACAAAGCACCGAACTCCAAGGCATATTCAAAAAGGGGGAAGTCCATTAAAACCGACAAAGCCGAGAAAATTTGCTCAAACATGTCAACAAACAGAACGAATGAAAAACGACAGGCATTTTCCGAAGAAAATGGTGGGTTAAACCAGGTTTTACGACGCAATTTTTTTTTGCGGTCGTATAACCAGAGTCATTCATGCATGTAGGTCGAGGTGACCTTATTATCATCTGAATCTTCGACAGTTGCCATGATAGATCAGCTGACCAAACATCACTAATGTGTGACTTGTAGTATCTCAGATCTTTACCATAACACAAAACTTAACCTGGGTCAGTCAAGCATAAAATTTAGGTCCATCTGAATTTTCGATAGTCCCCATGATGGAGCCAGTGACCAAATATCACTGATGTGAGCTTTGTAGTATCTCAGATGTGGACCTTAACATAAAACTTATCCTTAGTCAGGCAAGCATAAAATGTAGGTGGAGGTGACCAAATTAGAATCTGAATCTTGGAAAATACCAATGATGCATCCGCTGACAAATATCACTAATGTGGGACTTATAATATCCTAGACCTAGACCTTAACACAAAACTGTAAAATTTATCCGTGACGGACGGGTGAACAGGTAAGATACTATTTCCCCTCCCCAACTTCTTTCAAACAAGGTGGACTGTCAGCTACTGCTTGCTAATGTATACACCGTTCTCCCTGCTGACAGAAAAGGATAAAAACATTGTGCTTAACATTGAAAAAAAAAAATGTGTTTAGAACCTTGGTACCAATTATCATGAAGCTCTGATTTGTAGCTGTCGAGAAAAAAGTGTTGAAAATTTTGTATATGTGCAATTTACTTCATAAGAATGCATTCGGCAAACAGGAAGTAGACATCCGACAAGTCTGAAAATGTGCCATATGGTAGAACCCAGCTAGTTGAAGCTTGCTACTAAATATCAAGAAGCTGCGATTTGTAGCTTTCGAGAAAAGTGCGCCGAAATTTTGAATATGTACATTACATTGAAAAGAACACGTTTGGCAAACAGAAAGTAGACAACCGACGGGTCTGAAAATGTTTACCGTGGTACAACCCACCTAGTTGGAGCTTGCTACCAAATATCAAGAAGCTGTGATCTATAGTTGAGAAAAGTGCGACGAAAATTTTGTACATGTACATTACATTGAAAAGAACATGTGTTTGGCAAACAGGAAGTAGACAACTAATGGGTCTGAAAATGTGTCACATGGTACAACCCACCTAGTTGAAGCTTGCTACCAAATATCAAGAAGCTGTGATTTGTTGTTGTCAAGAAAAAAACGACACAAATGTTGGATATGATTGTACATTACATTGAAAAGAACATATTGTGTTCGACAAACAGGAAGAAGACAATCAACAGGTCTGAAAAAGTGTCACTTGGTACAACCCACCTAGACGAAGCTTGCCACCAAATATCAAGAAAATGTGATTTGTAGTTGTTGATACAAGTGTGACGAAAATATTTGTGACAGGCGGACGGACGGAGAGAGGTAAACCAGTACATCCCCCTCCTTTCGGAGCGGGGGTATAAAAACATAAACGTTATCCTATTGAGACTTGCCTGATAAAGGTGATGAGTTAAATATAAATTGGAATTGTGGTGAGCCTAAGCCCATTAATAGACCCCAACAAGTTAAACTGACAAAGACAAAAAACTGTGATTATATAAAAGGATAGTATTTATTAACTTTAAAGCTATGTGACACAACATACTTACATTTTATTTTCTAACTTCAAAATACATGAAGCTACTTCTTTTTCTCTGAAAAAGAGAACATTTGAAAAGTTGCATGATTTGGCAAAATTGACAAAGGTTCAAATTTTATCACAAGACATGTAACAGTTAAAGAGCTCATAAGCATGCATCTTCAGTTCTAATTTTAGTCATATCTGGCTTAAAATGAAAGAAATGTAAGCGAAAGCTTACAAATACCCCCGCTCATATGCATCACATACAGTACCGGTATCATGAACATCAAACGCTACATCCCAGCATGGTCATGCTTCACACCAAATATGAAGTAGTTGCTGCTTATAGTTGTTGAAAATTTTGCAACAAAAAATTTCCATAGTACATATAGGGCAAAATGTTACGTGGCATCAGTAAACAGGAAGTAGGTATGTGACAGGTACCAAACTCCATCCCACCTTACAACTCATCATGGCCATGCTTCACACCAAATATGTAGTGGTTGCTCTTAGTTGCGGAGAATTTTGTGATGAAACATTTCCATAGTACATACAGGGGAAAATGTAACAGGGAATCGGTACAAAGGAAGTAATTGTACGAATGGTGCGAAACTCAATCCCACATTACAACTCATCATGGTAATGCTTCACACCAAATATGAAGCAGTTGCTGCTTACAGTTGCTGAGAATTTTGTGACAAAAAATTTCCATAGTACATATATAAGCAAAATGTAATACGGCATCGGTAAACAGGCAGTAGATGCGTGACAGGTACGAAACTCAATCCCACGTTACACCTCATCATGATCAAGCTTCACACAAATTATGAAGTGGCTGCTGGATACAGTTGCTGAGATTTTTGTGACAAAAAATTTTCATAGTGCATAAAAGGCAAAATTTAACGTGGCATCGGTAAACAGGAAGTAGTTGTACGAAAGGTGCGAAACTCAATCCCACATTACAACTCATCATGGTAATGCTTCACACCAAATATGAAGCATTTGCTGAGAATTTTGTACATATATAAGCAAAATGTAATACGGCATCGGTAAACAGGAAGTAGGTGCGCGACAGGTACGAAACTAAATCCCACTTTACAACTCATCATGGCCATGCAGCCAAATATGAAGTGGCTGCTGCTTGTAGTTGCTGAGAATTTTGTGACAAACTAGAGGCTCAGGTGAGCCTGTATTGCTCACCTGACTTAAGTAACCCCAATGAGTGTTAAGAAATTTCTGCATGATGAATAGTCCACTGAAGATGATTCTCCTAAAGATGTGGTTGTTGGATGACTTTGGTCTAATTAAATGAGATGTAGCCCTTGACATTCTATTACGGTTTCCAAGACATTAGTCAAAAAACCATGACAAAATAATGAATCGGGGCAGTAACTATTATAGTCAATGGCAGTGTTTTCTCCAGGGACTTTCAAAAGAAACGCACTCTGGAGAAAACACTGCAATGGAATATATTCTGAACGTTTTTACCATTTCATTTCATCAGCCATCTAATATGGTTTTCGTGATACTAGTAAAAAATTTCACAAAAATTACAAATCGGGGGCAATAACTCTCATATGAGTTATTGGATGAGTTCAGTCTAATTGAATGAAATGTAGCCCTTGACTTGCTGAACATTTTTGCCATTACTGTTTATTAGCCATCTATTACTGTTTTCGAGTAATAAGGCAAAAACGTAACAAAATTATGAATCAGGGGCAATAACTCTTATATAGAATCATCTAACTACTTCGGTTTTAATGTATCAAATGTAGTCCTTGACATGCTAAACATTTTTGCCATTATCAGCCATCTATTACAGTTATCGAGATATTAGCCAAAAATGTTTAAAATAACGAATCAGGGGCAATAACTCTTATAACTAGAGGCTCAGGAGAGCCTGTATCGCTCACCTGACATAAATTAGCCCACTTATGAATGTCTGTATGTTGAATACAACTTACTATTCAAGCCTGAGCCCTTAAATTAAAGGAACTTGCCCATTCTGATCTAATTTCCATTAAGTCCACTGATGCCGACTGACTTGGATCAGGAAGTTGGTCAGGTAACCAGGCATAATTTAGAAAGTTGACCTATCAAGTTCAATCCATGCTATGTTTGCTTTATAATTTAGAAAGATGACCTATCAAGTTCAATCCATGCTATGAATGCTTTAAACTGGCTAACTAGTTTCACTGAAGATTTTTAAAACATTTATTAGTTAGGGTTCTAAAAAAACTGTGTCAGTCAGTGGCTGCCATCTTGGATGTACATCGGGGTCACCAGGTGCAATTCTAAACTGCAACCACTAAGGACCATTCTACCACAGTTTGGTTCCAATTTGCCAAGCAGTTTCAGAAGAGAAGATTTTTTCACATTTTGACATGGGCCTATGCTTAAACTATCTCTACTGATGACAGCAATCTTGGTTGGCAGGCGGGTTCATCGGACACAATTCTGAAAAGGAGCCTCTCAAGGACCATTCCATCAAAGTTTGGCCCAATAGGCCAAGCAGTTTCACAGGAGAAGATTTTTTAAAAATTTTTCCACAGGGTCTTGTGTTAAAACTATGTCGGCTGCCTTGGTTGGCGGGTGGGGTCATCGGACACAATTCTGAAAGGGGACCACCTAAGGACCATTCCATAGTGTTTTTTCAACATTTTTTCAAAGGTGCCTGTGCCTTTTTAATTGGGAAAAATTAGCGAAATAAATCCTAAATTGGGAATTTTAAAAACACTTCCCGTCATTCATATATTACGACTTTTATGGTATCTTTTGTATAATATTATATCTTTATAAATTATTATTTCTCCGTGAAGTTTGAATGTAGAAAAAATGAAGCAGAAAAGACTTGTCAGTATTATCTTTATTGCCTATGCTTCTTTTTTCGACCAATCGGTTGTTTGATGTTGGAATATATTCAACTGAAAAGTTGTGATAGAATATCACACTTTTTATACATGTGTCCATCTGTCACTGAAAAGAATTAAGTTGTCAAACAAATTGTTAGTGTTTTTTTATGTTTGCAAATGAATAATATTTATAGCCAAAAAAAAAAAGAACCTTGGGATCATAATATTTACAAGTAACATGCATACCTATCACCTATTACACCTATCACTTTTTGTGGTAGAATACTTCAACCTCGATACCTATTTTTATTACTTATTTACAGTGATGTCCTTGTCTGGGTGAAATTTTCAAGTTTCAGCACTTGTTTCTGTTTCAACGTTTGCCGTGGTAATTTTTGTCTCGTTACTTCTGCCATAAACTTTTGCGCTTGTTTGCCGAATTGGCGTATAAAAATCTTCAGACACTTTATTTCCCATCAGGAACTTTTCAACCTTTGGATATGAATTATAAATGGCCATTTTTCATTTTAATTTCCCGCAATTAAATCATTGTATAACTATCAGTTCCACAGTTCCATGTGTCCCCAAAACTTTTGATATCACTTCGTAATGAAAGATCACGAGAAAACTGCATGGAACTATTCGACCAATCAGAGTATATTTAAGATCACAACAAAACTGCATGGCATTATTTGGCCAATCAGAGTGTGTTTCATAAATCCTTATGTAAGCGTACTTTATTTCCGGCGTGCAGAATGTCCGGGTACATAAATACCCTAGTGTATTTCTACCTTGCACTAGTGCCTTTATTCCGTCAGAAGAAATACCCTAGTGTATTTATGTCCTGGAATTTCTGCCCTAGTGTATTTCATCCTGAAGGAAAGAATACACTGGCGGAAAGAATTCACTGTTACACTTATGCAAGGTCCCAGGTCATTAATCATTCACAAAAACGCAAGGTGTTGAAATTGAAAGTAGATACAAACAAATGGCAAATTACTACGATTGATCTTAGACCCGGGTTTTATAAGACAAAATAGATAAAATCATTGGGAATTTTAGTAAATTTTTTGGGAAAATTTCTGCCTTTTTTGCATTGGGAAAAGGCCGAATTTCGGCCCTAATTTGTACGTTAAAAAATCACTGTTCCATCAGTTTGTTCCCATTTGGCCAAGCAGTTTCAGAGGAGAAGATTTTTCCCATAGGGTCCTATGTCAAAACTATGTCGGCGGATGTCGGCTGCCTTGGTTGGCGGGTGGAGTCATCGGACATAATTCTGAAAGGGGACCACCTCAGGACCATTCCATCAAAGTTTGGCCCAATAGGCCACGCAGTTTCAGAGAAGATTTTTAAAACATTTTTCCCATAGGGTCCTATGTTAAAATTAAGTCGGCTGCCTTGGTTGGCGGGTGGGGTCATGGGACATAATTCTGAAAGGGAACCACCTAAGGACCATTTCATCAAAGTTTGGTCCCAATAGGCCAAGCAGTTTCGGAAAAGAATATTTTTAAAACATTTTCCCATAAGGTCTTATGTTAAAACTATGTCGGCTGATGCCGGCTGCCTTGGCTGGAGGGTGGGGTCATCGGACATAATTCTGAAAGGGGACCACCTAAGGACCATTCAATCAAAGTTTGGTCCCAATAGGCAAAGCAGTTTTAGAGGAGAAGATTTTCAAAACATTTTTTTCCATAGGGTCCTATGTTAAAACTATGTCGGCTGATGCCAGCCGCCTTGGTTGGCGGGTGGGGTCATTGGACACAATTCTGAAAGGGGACTACCTAAGGACCATTCCACCAAAGTTTGGTCCCAATAGGCCAAGCAGGTTCAGGGGAGAACATTCTTAAAACATTTTCCCAATATGGTCCTATGTTAAAACTATGTCGGCTGCCTTGGTTGGCGGGTGGGGGTCATCGACACAATTCTGAAAGGGGACCACCTAAGGACCATTTCATCAAAGTTTGGTCCCAACAGGCCAAGCAGTTTCAGAGGACAAGATTTTTAAAACATTTTTCCCATAGAGTCCTATGTTAAAACTATGTCGGCTGATGTCGGCCGCCTTGGTTGGCGGGTGGGGTCATCGACACAATTCTGAAAGGGGACCACCTAAGGACCATTCCACCAAAGTTTGGTCCTAATAGGCCAAGCAGTTTAAGAGGAGAAGATTTTAAAAACATTTTTCCCATCGGGTCCTATGTTAAAACTATGTCGGCTGATGTCGGCTGCCTTGGTTGGCGGGTGGGGTAATCGGGCACCATTCTGAATGGGGACCACCTAAGGACCATTTCATCAAAGTTTGGTCCCAACAGGCCAAGCAGTTTCAGAGGAGAAGATTTTTAAAACATTTTCCCCATAGGGTCCTATGTTAAAACTATGTCGGTTGATGTCGGCTGCCTCGGTTGGCGGGCGGGGTCATCGGACACAATTCTGAAATGGGACCACCCAAGGACCATTCCATGCAAGTTTGGTTCCAATTGGCCAAGTACTTTCAGAGAAGAAATTTTTAATTGATTTTTTGCCGAATTTCTATTTTTAGCCATGGCGGCCATCTTGGATGGCGGGCGGGGACGTCGGACACAATTCTGAAAGGAGACCACCCAAGGACCATCCCTGCCAAGTTTGGTCCAAATTGGCCCAGTGGTTACAGAGAAGAAGATTAAAATGTAAAAAGCTAACGACGACGGACGGACGACGGACGGCCAGTGGTAGCAATAGCTCACATGACCCTTCGGGTCAGGTGAGCTAAAAAGTCATCAAACAACTTCAGTTTAAATGAATCAAATGTAGTCCTTGACATGCTGAACATTTTTGCCATTACATTTTATCAGCCATCTATTACGACTTTCGAGATATTAACCATAAACCTTAAATAAATAACGCATCAGATGCAATAACTCTTATAAAAAGTCATCCGACGACTTCGGTCTAACTGTATCAAATACAGTCCATGACATGCTGAACATTTTTTGCAATAACATTTTATCAACCATCTATTATGGTTTTAGAGATATTAGCTAAAAACATTAAAAAATAACCCATCAGGGGCAATAACTCTTATAAGGAGTCATTTGATGACTTCGGTCTAATTGTATAAAATGTAGTCATTGACATGCCAAATATTTTTGCCATTATATTTTATCAGCCATCTAATACAGTTTTCGAGATATTAGCCAAAAACGTTAAATAACGCATCAGGGGAAATTACTCTTATAAAGAGTCATTTGATGAATTTAGTTTAGTTGCATCAAATATAGTCCATGACATGCTGAACATTTTTGCCATTACATTTTATCAGCCATCTATTACGGTTATTGAGATATTAGGCAAAAACGTCAAATAAATAACGCATCAAGGGCGTAAAAAGTCATCCGACGACTTCGGTCTAAATGAATCAAATATAGTCCTTGACATGCTGAACATTTTTGCTATTACATTTTATCAGTCATCTATTACGGTTATTGAGATATTAGCCAAAAACATTTTAAAAATAACTAATCAGGGGCATTAACTCTAATAAAGAGTCATCTGACGACTTTGGTCTAAATGTTTCAAATGTAGTCCTTGACATGCTGAACAAAAAATTTTTGCCTTTACATTTTATCAGCCATCTATTACGGGTTTTGAAATATTAAATATTTTCCCCATATGCCATAGGTCCTATGTTAAAAGTATGTTTGTTGATGGCGACCATCTTGGTTGGCGGGCGGGGTCAACGGACACAATTCTGAAAAAGGACCATCAAAGGACCATTCCACCAAAGTTTGGTCCAAATTGGCCACGTAGTTTCAGAGGAGAAGATTTTTAATAATGTTTGGCCAAATTTTCTCTTTTTAGCCATGGCGGCCATCTTGTTTGGCGGGTGGGGTCATCGGACACAATTCTGAAAGGGGACCATCCAAGGACCACTCCAACAAAATTTGATCCCAATTGGCCGAGTAGTTTCAGAGGAGAAATTTTTTTTAAATCTTGGTTGGTGGACGGGGTCATCGAACATGATTCTGAAAGGAGACCATCCAAGGACCATCCCTGCTAACTTTGGTCCAAATTGGCCCAGCGGTTTGAGAGGAGAAGATTAAAATGTGAAAAGCTAACGACGACGGACGCCGGACGATAGGAAAAGCTCACCATCCTTCGTATCAGGTGAGTTAAAAATTTCCATAGTACATATATAAGCAAAATGTAATATGGCATCGATAAACAGGAAGTAGGTGCGTGACAGGTACGAAATTCAATCCTACGTTACACCTCATCATGGTCATGCTTCGCACCAAATATGAAGTAGTTGCTTCTTACAGTTAGGCCATTTAAAATCAATTTGTAGATTCTCATCCCCGCCCTCCTAAATCGACCCGCCCCATTTTTTTTTATTTTTTAAAATCACAATCCCGGATTTATTAATGTCCATTTCTAACTTAGTGAAATTATTAACGCATCGATCTTAATTTCTGGTTTACAAAGCAACGGTTTTCATAACATCACGAGTGTTTCTCGACTTTTCTGATGAAAGCGGATATCGTTTGCGATTACTACCAGTTATATAGAGACTGTCTTAGATATGTAAATTGATTTTATAAGGGGGCAATGTGCATCACAACCTCCCCATGCTTGATCGTCAAACTACGAGAGTGACGGCAACGCTATAGTGAAAAATAAAAAATCAAAGTGCTGCCAGCACTGAAGAAGAGGTTGCCCTGAAGTTTTTTTTTTATAAATATAGTGTTTTTTTTAGAAGATAACCGGAGGGTAATCACCGATTACAAAGTTCGCCTCGTGGGCCCACTTTGACAACAGCAGTCATACAGACAAAAGTCAGTGATGTGTGAAATCTAGGTCACAAGGACCTTATTCTTGTTGGATGCTTGCCTCTCCCTTGAAATACAGCTGCATATAAGATCAGATTTTCTTATCCCTTATAGTACCTGGCATAGGAGTTTGGACGTATACTTTAACCATAGTCAGTGGACCATGAAATCTAGGTCACAGTAACTTAATTCTTATTGGATGTCTTGTTTCCTCCCTCAGACACATCTGCATGCAAGATTATATGATCCTATCCCTTATAGTACCAGAGATTTTAGCTTGGACATAATCTTTAACCAAAGCCAATGAACCATGAAAACTAGGTCAAACTGACCTTATTTGGGTGGGATGCTTACAGACTCCCAAAGATGCATCCCCATACCATGTAAGATGATCGATCCTAGGCTGCATGGTTACTGAGATCTGAGCTCGGATGTAAAGCTTAACCAAAGTCAATGATGCATGAAAACTAGGTCAAACTGACCTAATTTGGGTGGGATGCTTACAGACTCCCAAAGGTGCATCCCCACACAAGGTAAGATGATTCTAGGCTGCATGGTTACTGAGATCTGAGCTCGGACTTAAAACTTAACCAAAGTCAATGAAGTATGAAAAGTAGGTCTTAGTGACCTAATTTGGGTAAGATGCTTACAGACCCGCAAAGGTGCATCCCCACACCAGGTAAGATGATCCTAGGCTGCATGGTTACTGAGATCTGAGCTCGGACGTAAAACTTAACCAAAGTCAATGAAGCATGAAAAGTAGGTCGAATTGACCTAATTTGGGTGGGATGCTTACAGACTCCCAAAGATGCATCCCCACACCATGTAAGATGATCCTAGGTTGCATGATTACTGAGATCTGAGCTCGGACGTAAAACTTAACCTTGTTCACTGGACCATGAAATGTAGGTCAAAGTGACCTACTTTTAGTGAGATACTGTCTGTCTCCCAGAGACGCATCCCTATGCAAAGTTTCATGACTCTACATCAACCAGTTCCTGATATATGAGTGTGGACGTGAACGCTAACGCGAACGCCAACGCCGAGGGTAGTAGAACTGTTCTTCCTCTACTTCGTAGAGGCGAACTAAAAATGCAAATAGTTAACGACAAATGATGGTAAAGGCGGACGCCCGATGGTAACAAAAGCTCATGCGTACATGCAGCTTTATTTCCATACATGTGGTTTGATATACTGTTTACAGAATTTGTAGATTTGAAACTTCCATTACATGTACATGTAAGGCATTATTTTAAAGGGATAGGGTCCCTCATTTTCATCAAAATTTCAAAACAATTTTCTTTGTCTGTAAAGTTCTCAGTATATCAAACATATTTGCCAAGTTTATTAAAAATTTCAATATTAAGCAAGATATGAGTAAAAAAAACCTTAGTTTTCAGCTTTATTGGTTGAATAAAAAATTACTTGTTTCCACACGCACTATTCACATGACTTCTTCTTTGACCTCGCCTGGAAATACCGAATTTAATACAGTATATATTACGGATGATTCAGTGTTGTTAATGGTACAACTCCCGAAAAATTGTGTGTACGAACATGCCTCAGGATTTCTCGACTCGTAGTCGGGAAAATTCAACTAGTCCTCGGAAAGAATTCCAATACATAATGAAGTAGGTTCAAAGTAAACAAACTGAAAATTCGGCAATATATTTTTCTTTAAATTGCTGATTTAGCCGTCGAAATGGAAGTGAGTTTTCATAAATACCTCTTTTTATACATTCATCTGCAAATTGACATTGTTTCTAGAGGTTTACAAAAATATGATTTTAAAGGACAATATCCCTTTAATTCTAAAAAAAACAACAAAAAAACAACAAAAATTTCAATAAATGGAAAACTACATGTAAATGTACATCTGCCGAATAAATTAGATGAGCACATCATGAGGGGCATGCTATATTGTTTTAAAAAAAATTATATTGAAAAGAACACTTATTTCAACAATTCTTTCCAAATATCTTGGAAAATTTTTTTTTTACTTTTAAAATGTACAGAATTTTTTTCTCTTTTTTCAGTACATGACTTTTTGTCAACTGTATGAAATTTAATAGATGACACCAGTCTTATGTTTTTTTTTGTAAGGAATAATAATTTTTCATATAGTCCACCCTTACTGAGCCCCTATTGTTATTTGTAAACACTTTAGTCACCTTCACCTTATCAGTCTTATCTGCAGGTGCTTTTTTTCTGGTCAGTAACATTAAAAACAACAGTTTAATTATTTAACTGTTGATCTTTTTTTAATGAAAATTGGTGATATTTATCAATTCAAAGCGCAGGAAATCGCTGTGATATTCATTTTACCTGGTGTCTCAGATGTCAATAACTAGGTCATGTCTACGTGATGACACCTGTCTAATTAGCAGAGGCCTAATTGATTTGACACCTCTCTATCAATTTCCTGGTGTTACTGTTTATATAACTTTGAATTATAGATAACTGTTGTTTCTATCAGAACACAGAGTAATACTGAAACCAGTGAATTACATTTTTATGTGGCAGCCATCAAGTTTGCATATCGGTATTTCCAAAACATGACTCTCCCGATAACAATTATAGAAACAATGCCGATATTCTAGAATAAATCTTGCAATTTCCAATGAACAGAACGGTTCCTGGTGTTAAATAAAATGATTGTTAAAATTGTAACCTGGCGGTTGAATTGATCAATGGAGAATTGGCAATATACATTATGTACCGGGAGGTTAATAGAACAGCCTAGAACAGACAAAGCAATTGTCCGAACGGAGATTTCCTCGAATACAGCACCTGTTCGTCGAAACTTTAAAAGGTCTGAAATAACGGATTTTATAAGAAAACTGATCTGATTTGATTTCAAAAAGGCGAAAAATTTGTTTTGAAACAATTACAATAAAATTATATCATGATTATATTTCTCAAATTCATGGACTAATTCACATGTGCAGTGATACCAATATATGTAAGTTCTACTGTCACACCTTAATTTCCTCAAAACTCGCTATATTTCCGTTAAATAGTGGCCAAAATTCCACATTTGATTGCTTGTCATGACTGTGAAGCATGGTATTGTTTTCTTTTCAGTTAGTGCACTTGTGCAAAATAACATAGTAATGTTCATCTATTCACGTAGTCAATTAAACGAGGTTGCCATGGCAACCTCTTTAATAAAAAATAAAATCCTCCCATCCGCCCCATATTTTTTGTGAAGGTTAGATGAGAATCTACTAATTAATTTTAGGTGGCCTTAATGAGCATTTTGTGACGAAATATTTCCATAGTACATATAGGGCAAAATGTAATGCGGCATTGGTGAACAGGAAGAAGGTGCACTACAGGTATGAAACTCAATCCCACGTTACAACTCATCATGGCCATGCTTTACACAAAATATGAAGTGGCTGCTGCTTGTAGTTGCTGAGAATTTTGTGACGATAAAATTTCCATAGTACATATATAGGCAAAATGTAATACGGAATCGGTAAACAGGAAGTAGGTGCGCGACAGGTAAGAAACTCAATCTTACGTTACAACTCATCATGGCCAAGCTTCACACCAAATATGAAGTGGCTGCTGCGTATAGTTGCTGAGAATTGTGTGACGAAAAATTTGTTACGGAAGGACGGACGGGCAGAGGTAAACCAGTATACCCACTTTTTCGAAGCGGGGGTATAATAAGACAGTTTCAGAATTTTGAGGAAATTTCTATTTTCAGTAACAGCAGCTATCTTGGATGCATAATTGTATAATTAAATGAGGCTTATCCTTTAAGCCGAGATTTGATAGTAATTCTATAAAGATTATATAATCCTAAGAGTTAACATGAGATGCGCATGTGCAGATCTAGAGGTCATACTTAAGAGCAGTCCAAGTGAACATTGAAAAATATCCTAGGGTGGGATCCAAAGAAACATATCCAGTCTTAGGGTGGGCATGTTAACTCTTAGAATTATATAATCTTTATAAAATTACTATCAAATCTTGGCTTATAGGATAAGCCTCATTTAATTACACAATTTTATTATCCTAAGAGTACATGAGATTTCAGAGACAACTTCACTTGAACATAATAGGTTAATGTAAAGTGTAACATAAGTGAAAATTTTCATTAGTAACAAGTAAAGATAGTCATAATGAAGGAACTGAGGATAAATCATATTTCAAGTCCCTCAATATAAGATTCAAATTATTCTACTAAAGAACTTTACCTCATGATGTACATGAACTTAATTTGTTCCTATGAAATTGCTTTATATATGCTATCTATTGAACATACTGTTTGCTATTAAAAACATGTTTATAAATCACCTTTATAGGTCTTTCTCTCAAGACTTGGATTTTTGAAGTCTTTTATTTGCACTTAATGCCTCAAATAAAGCATGACATTACAATACTAGAGGCTCAGGTGAGCCTGTATCGCTCACCTGACTTAAATAGACCCATTTAGATATGTCTGCTTGATGAAATGTCCACTGATGATGTCCATCCTGGATGCAGACTGGTTCATTGGACACTTTGAAAGTCATCATGACCACCAAAGGACCATCCATACCGTGTTTGCTTTATACAGGCCTATTATATTCTTTCAGAGGAGAAAATATTTAAAAATTTTTTCTCATAGAGTCCTATGTAAGAACTATGTCCACTGGTGGCTGCCATCTTAAATTTACGATCGGCACAAAAACATCTTTTTTAGAGATGCATCTAAAGACCATCCATGCAATGTTTGCTTTAAACTGGTTAACTGGTTTCAGAGAAGAAAATTTTTATTAAATATTTCCCATAGGGTCCTATGTTAAAACTATGTCTGCTGATGGGGGCCATCTCGAAGTTCCGATCGGCATGAAAAACATATTTTTTGTAGAGGTCCATCCAAGGACCATCCATGCAATGTTTACTTTAAATTGGTTCACTGGTTTCAGAGGAGAAAATTTTTCCACATTTTCCCATACGGTTCTATGTGAGAACTATGTCGGCTGATGGCGGCCATCTTGAATTTCCGATCAGCACTAAAAACACAAGTTTTGTAGAGGTCTATCCAAGGACCATCCATGCAATGTTTGCTTTAAATTAGTTCACTGGTTTCAGAGGAGAAAATTTTTCAACATTTTCCCATTTGGTCCTATGTTAAAACTATGTCCCCTGATGGCGGCCATCTTGAATTTCCGATCGGCACGAAAAACATAACTTTTGTAGAGGTTTATCCAAAGACAATCCATGCAATGTTTGCTTTAAATTGGTACAATGGTTTCAAATGAGAAAATTTTTCAACATTTTCCAATAGGGTCCTATGTTAAAACTATGTCCGCTGATGGCGGCCATCTTGAATTTCCGATTGGCACGAAAAACATAACTTTTGTAGAGGTCTATCCAAGGACCATCCATGCAATGTTTGCTTTAAATTGGTTCACTGGTCTCAGAGGAGAAAATTTTTCAACATTTTCCCATTTGGTCCTATGTTAAAACTATGTCCCCTGATTGCGGCCATCTTGAATTTCCGATCGGTACGAAAAACATAACTTTTGTAGAGGTTTATCCAAAGACCATCTATGCAATGTTTGCTTTAAATTGGTACACCCTTTTCAGAGGAGAAAATTTTTCAACATTTTCCCATAGGGTCCTATGTTAAAACTATATCCACTGATGGCGGTCATCTTGAATTTCCGATTGGCACGAAAAACATAACTTTTGTAGAGGTCTATCCAAGGACCATCCATGCAATGTTTGCTTTAAGTTGGTTCACTGTTGTCAGAGGAGAAAATTTTTCAACACTTTTCCATAGGGTCCTATGTCAAAACTATGTCCGCTGATGGCGGCCATCTTGAATTTCCGATCCATCCAAGGACCATCCATGCAATGTTTGCTTTAAATTGGTTAACTGGTTTCAGAGAAGAAAATTTTTATTAAATATTTTCCCATAGGGTCCTATGTTAAAACTATGTCTGCTGATGGGGGCCATCTCGAAGTTCCGATCGGCATGAAAAACATATTTTTTGTAGAGGTCCATCCAAGGACCATCCATGCAATGTTTACTTTAAATTGGTTCACTGGTTTCTGAGGAGAAAATTTTTTAATATTTTCTCATAGGGTCCTATGTTAAAACTATGTCCGCTGATGGCGGCCATCTTGAATTTCCGATCGGCAAAAAAAAAACTTTTGTAGAGGTCCATCCAATGATCACTCATGCAATAAATCAATTCAATTGGCCCAGTAGTTTCTGACAAGAAGAGCTTTAAAGGTAAACCCAATCGGAACAAGTTATCTGCCCTTGGCGGCCATGTTGAATTTCCGATCGACACGAACAACATAACTTTTGTAGAGCACCATCTACTGAACATCCATGCCAAGTTTCGTTAAAATTGATCAAGTAGTTTCAGAGGAGAATGTGCTGGAACAGATTCAGAATATTTAATTTAAACTGGTTTCCTAAATTTATAGCGATCCCGTCAAGGTAACAGTATTTAATTCAGGAGGCTTCAAGTTTCAAGTTTCGTTCCCAAATTCACGCACTTCCTTCAAAAACGAAAATCAAGATGTTGGAAGAGGACAAAATGGTCTAAATCGGATATAATTCTGGGCTAAGCAAAGTAAGATAACTTTATTTAATGACATTTTGTATCAATCCTTCGGTTTATCCGTGTTTACCTGGAATATTCTTCGAGATATAAACAGAAACTCTCCGTGTATATCTGCCGGAACTGTCAACATATTTTTCTGAACCTTCCGTGTTAATTTCCTATATATCTGGACATTAATCGTTATGATTTAATTGTAAATCTGTTTATTTCCTTTTCAGGTTCTTTTACCAATTGTACCAGTCAGCTTTATTAAATAGCGTTCAACCCACCTCCCATTTATTTATTGTTTGGCCTTGTCGGTTATACTTACTGCCGTAGGCGCAGTACAGAGAAGATCAAATGCGAAAAGCTAACGACGGACGACGACGGACAGACGACGGACGCTCAGTGGTAGCAATAGCTCACATGACCTTTGGTCAGCTGAGCTAATAAATCAACCAATCTCAAATACTTATTTATTACAGTAAATCTTTAGGAGTTACTCCCCTTTTACCGTATGAATTACAGTACATTAGTTACAATAAATCCCAAGAGTTACTTCCCTTGTAAATGACTATAAATAGAAAAACTTGTAATCTTCTTAAAACTGATAGTTTATATAACACCAAGAAATCTTGGATTCCCAACAATACTGTTTGCTCATACAGTAGAGAGTAACATTGCATGGCCATGCAATTTTCTGCATTTATAAAAATGTTGGAACTTTATTTCTGTAAATTATTCCAGTTGGAATTACAGTAGAACTTTATTTGCTTGAACTGTACACGTAAAAGTGTTCTCTTTTTACCATCTGGAAACAGAAAAAAATCGCGTTTTTTTAACAATCAAGGGCAAATAACTCTTAATTAACATAAGGGATTTTCGTCAAAATCAAACTTGACCTTCACTTTATAGTAGGAAATAACATATTA
>JAOXYI010207717.1:0-11073 GCA_028566495.1 Lithophaga antillarum | reverse complement strand
TATTATTACTAAAGCAACTGTTCGTTTAAATCTTATGAGAACCCTAAAATTCAAGTTAAAAAGAAACCAGCTTCAAATAATTTACTTCAGTTTTATCCGTCCCATACTTGAATACGCTAATGCTGTCGGGGACAATAATCTAAAATACTTGAAAAACAAATTAGAAAATCTGCAACTTTAAGATGCTCGAACAGTAACTGATGCTAAAAAGCATTGTTTAAAATCTAAACTATAGGAAGAAACCTGTTGCCAACCGCTTTGTGAAAGACGAAAGAAGCATAAAATCATGAAATTTCATGATATATTTCATAATAATTTATTGACGAGATTTAGGATTGAATATCGTTATATTTCTAACTCCTGTTCATTACCAACGAAACATTACACAGTCTGAAACTGAGAGGAAGTAATCATCGAATAAAAATGCTGCCAACTGATTCGCACCAGGGAGATAGTGAATACTTAAATGTCTCCCCGGTCACAAAAATCATTTGTCAGAAAATATATTTTTTCCCAACCAATCATCTGTACTAATCTGGATTAAATTTTTCCTAATTAGTAAGCAATTTCTGTCACGGTTTCCTGACAAACTATTTACTTGACCCTTTGTATAATACAGAATTTTTCAGCGGGAAAAAAAAATACACTATATCGATCACATTTCGATAAATCAATATTTTAAATGATAGCTATTAGCTTTAAAAATAGAGGATAGATGTCCTTTTGATACCCTGAAGTAAAAGTTTAAATTTTACTTAAAATATCCTTGTTGTTTGAATGAGGTTTCACGCTACTTTTAGCAATTTTCAGCTTTATTTTGAAGTCCATTTTATTGGGAGAAGAAGCTGGAGGACCCAGTGAGAACCTCGACCTTCGGAAGAAAAACTGGCAATCCTTGTCAATTAGGGTTGGATTCGAGCATAAGCCCAGTGTTGACACGCCAGTGATCAATATTAGATATGACTTACTACCTGGACCACTTGGCCATGGAAGCCCCACCTAAAATAAGGCAAAATAATAAGTTTAAATTTGCTTTTAACATATTTCATACACGTTCGAAGAACTGAGCTCAAGCGTTGAATTTGCTGTAAATTGGCGATAAACCATTTTGTACGCATTAATTTGCCTTTGTAAAAAAAAATACACACCAAGGTAACCTTTGCTTTATATCTGCATTAAAGCATTGTTGTTGTAAAGATAATTTCATAAAATTATAGTAATAATAATAATAATAAAAGTAGATTGTGTTTTATGTTTCTAAAGCTAAAACAAATCTCCAGTCCAGTGCTGAAAGTAGACAATTAATGAAAACTTCAGGTATTAGCATAAGTTTATGACGTCTTTAAAATGTTAAAACAGTTTGAGCTTTTGTTGTATTCTACTGTAGTTGGACAAGATTTGACAGAAATTGGGAGTTAAATTAGAACATTACCGAACCTCTAGTATCTTCTGTTTTCGCGCAATAAAATGTCAAGATTATAAAATGTAGTAACTTGATTTCTTCTTCCCTTGTATATATATGTACCAAGCGAAAATATCGTTAACACTTTATTTACAATGATTATGATATGTGATTATCGCTAAATATACAATTACAGTCCGATACAAATTCCAGTTCCGTCATCCCTATGTCCCCTTCTTGCTAAGATCACCTTATAAAATGTTAAGAAATCTTGGTCTCATATTTTGACTTGTTACATCGCTCCCTTCTATAAATGAAACGTACACTTGCCATATTAAATTAAAGAATAATATAAGTACATTAACCTTTCAAATCAGTTACTATGTCTTTAAATATACAATATGTTGTCTTTCCCTCTGTGGTCTATTTTAACTTTTTTTTATGATGATTCGTACAATTGTATTACTTTTCCAAATCAGTTTCATAATCCTCCAACTATGCTGGTACTCGTCTTTCTCGTTGACGTCTAATTCCATTCCTTTCTATCGTGTCCTGGTCATCCGTTTCCTCATCGCTGCTATTATGTTCGTCTAAAGTAACAGCATCTTCATCAGACATATTTTCACCGATAGATCTGATATCGTTATCGTTATCACTACTTAGTCCTTCGTTGCCAATCTCAGACGCATGCCGCTCTTCATTTTCTGTTTCATCATTGCTATATTCCTTCTCCTCGTAGACTGTAAACCTGCTACGAGCTGCTAACTTGTGCTCCAGAGCAGGCCCTGTCTGACAATCCTCCCTAGCTGAATTACGCTTTGATTCTTTTCTTGGATTCCTTCCAGTTTGAAATCAACGTCAGAAACTTTTTCTACAATGATGTATGGTTCCCTTTCCCAAGACCAATGAAGTTTTGACGATCTACCAGGTTTTACTGCAGGGTTATACAGTAATACCTTATCCCAACCGCGATATCCTGTCCATACACTTTCTTATTATAATAATCTTATTGTCTCGTTTGAGACTGTGATATTACTTCGCACCTTCTCAAATGCTAAATGGAGCTTCCTTCGTAATGAAGATGTATATGACGATTTATATTCTTCAACTGCACACATTCTCCGAAGATGATATCTATTGGCAGACGAAGTTTATGTCCAAACATTAACACTGCAGGGGTAAAACCTGTTGTTTCGTTTATACTATACCTGTAAGCCATCATTAGGATAGGAATTTCTTCGTCCAAGTTCGACTGGTCATTCTTGACATGTTTGCTTAACATATTGAGAAATGTACTGTTATATTTGTTAACCTGACCATCACATTGTGGGTGGATTGTATGCTGTCGTTCTCTATTTCTTAGTGCTAAAAATAGAATTTACTCCCTTAAATAAGTTAGATTCGAAATCCCTTTTTTTGATCACTAAGTATGGTATATGGAGTTCCAAATCTACAGAAAAATTCTTGGGCCAACTTCTTGCGTTCGTTTTTGCTTTGTGATTTTTTAGCTTGTCCACTTGGTATAATAATCTAGGTGACGACGATGAACTTATTACCGCGAGGTATTTTAGGAAGAGGTCCTAATAATTCCAAAGCAACCTTTTCGAGAAGTGAACCTGTTTTATTGGTACCAATGGTGCAATAAATGTTGAGGATATCTACAGGATTCACAGATAAAACCACGACAAAATATCTCCACACCTCGAGACCAACCAGGCCAATAAAATATGTCCTTAAGTTTTCTTAGCATTTTCATCGCCTATTCCGGAATGTAATTCATTCAGAATATAATGTTGTAATTCCGATCGGACTATAATTTGATGTACCTCAACAAAATCGTCTTTAAATAAACGTATGATACCAATTTCAGTGCGCACGACACGTGTTTCTGGAATTACCTTCATCAGGTACTCTCGAGACCAAAAATATTGGTCTCTACAGTCTATATAACGTCTATACTGTATATCGTTCTCTAATATGATATTTTCCCGCTGCCCAATTAAACGTTTTACTATTGTTGAATATTCTTCAAGAACTTTGGGTGTTTTTTCAGAGTTCGATTTTAATTGATACACATATTTCAAATTGGGATCCTCCGATTGTGCTTTATTCCAATTAAATCCTTCATTCTGTGATTGACAAAGGGTTTCATCGTCAGTTATTTCTGCAGTCTCCATCATTGAATTGTCATTATTCAAAGGCCGTCGGGATAAGCTATCTGCACTACCGTGGCTTTACCTTGCCTGTGTTCGATTTCAATCTCGTATTCCGCTAAATAAGCTTGCCACCTAGCTATTTGATCTTGTGGTTCCTTTAAGTAATGTCTAAATTGTTTTACAAAGTACACCAGCAATAACAGCTCTTTCTTCATTACGCAATAATTCCGCTCGCTCTTTGTAAGCGACCTCCTGGCATAACATATCACCTTCTCCTTGACGTCTTGTTTCTGTGAGAGAACAGCACCACTAGTCTCTGTATCTATTATGAACTCGTCTTTTTCAGTTATATAAGACAGAACAGGCGCATTCACTAACGCAGATTTCACTTTCTGAAAAGCAATATTATATTCTTCAGAGCACATAAAACTACCGTCCTTCTGTTGTAGCCGATTTAAGGGCTCACAAACTGATGCAAAATCTTTAATAAATAGTCCACAAAAGCTCGTCAGACCAAGAAAGGATTTAAGTTCACCGACATTTCTAGGTACTGGCCAGCTTTTGACAGATGCAATCTTCTCGGGGTCAGTCTTTATACTCTCCTCGGAAACGACGTGCCCTAGGCATTTCACACTTTGTTTTGCGGAATGGCATTTGCTGGTTTTCAACTTTAAATCATGTTCCCTTAACCGCTGAAATAATAATTTTAGTCGATGCAAGTGTTCATCGAACGTGTTACTGTAAACAAAGACGTCATCTAAATAAATTGGACAAATTTCAAATTGCAATCCCTTTAAAACCTTTTCTATTAATAATTGAAACAAACTTGAAGCACCAAGTGGCATAACGTTAAATTCGAATAGTCAATATGGTGTTGAAAATGCGGTCTTTTTCTTATCTTCTTCAGTTACTTCAACTTGCAAATAACCACTGGTCATATCTATACAAGAAAGGAATCCAGCTCTACCTAAAGTGTCAAACGTTTCGTCTATACGAGGAATTGGGTACGCATCTTGCTTACTTATTTCTTTTATCTTCCTGTAATCGACACAGAAACGTATACTCTGATCCTTCTTCTTCACAAAAACTATCAGTTACCACCATACACCACATGAAGGTCTTATGATATTTCGAGCAAGCATCTTTTCTATATCATGGTGTGACAGAGGTGTTTCCAGAGAAGTTCCAAACAACATACGGAGCGGAAACGAAGTCTGTTCCGGAGATTTGAGAACTAGGGAAAAGTCAAAATATTTATGACGATTTTGTTTTATATTAATTTGCACAGGAGCTGTACATAATGACTTGGGTTTTCTTGGGGAGAGAGGGGTTGAGAGGGATTCCCCATATAGCGTATGTGAAAAATATTATTACCCCTTTATGGTGAGTATGCGGGAAAAGGGCTTTTTGCCCGAGTTTGGTACAAAAACATTGGAAAAAACTGAAAAATTCCTACTGCCATAAGATAAAGTATATAAAAATAATTGGCCTTTAAGACATATGTTAAAAAACAAATAGGCCCATACGCCGAATTTAAAAAAAATCCAAGCTGAGCCTTACTAGTTTATTTCGAAATTGTCTATGAAACTGACAATACTGTCAGTTTATGTTTATTAGCAGATCACGCTACTAACGTTTACCAATGGGCAATTAGAGACTGTAAACCTATTAAATACAGATAAAACATAACAGCATGTAAAACGTCATTGCATTCCGACTAAAACTGAAGGGATCCATCTTTAATTTATTTCTTATCTTAATAAAAATCTTTCAAAAACCACAATAGAATCTTAGCCACAATGTAATATAAAAAGAAGTATACCATAATCAGTTCGAAAAATTGAAAATGACAAACCCAAGTGTACAAACAGCTGGGATTTCATGAACTCCAGAATGGATTTCGATTAGGTGCGTTGACAGTGTAAGCATCGTCTGCTGTGCATGCATCAACCGATATGCAACCTAAAAATTATACATCCTGTACCAAGGTCACAAAAAGGTTAGTGGCACATTCGGTTAACATTTGAAATGAACACGTGTAGAATCTACGATGACGAAAATACATCCGTAGCAAGTTGAGACATCGAAATATTATAACGATCGACCAACTCGTGATGGCGACCGTAAAACTTGCAAAGCAAAGATTTCAATCTTTCTTTCTCATATCCTTGCTTGAGTAGTTTTTGGGTTAGAAGTATACCCTATCAGAAAAATCCTTGTAGTTAGAATAGGTCCTGGCATAACGTATCAAATGAGACGCGTAAACTCCATATGCCGGGGAAGAGGGTATATTACTACTCAGGAAAGGGAAGTTGACGATAGGAAAACTAAAATTGTCACGTTTGTCATGAATCCCAGATTTGATTTGTCCATCTGTGTCAATTTCCAGGAAAAGGTATAAATATGAAGCAGACCTTCTCGCAATCTGATTAAAATACAGATCCTGTGTCCAAGCTTCGCTCACAAGGATCTGATGGCCTCTCATAAGGGGTCACGTTCAGATGATCTCCGATGATAAATTTTGATTAACCAATCATGAGATCCGATACATTGAAATCTAGGGAAATATTATAGGACCTCTACTCATTTTAGCGGTCTTTAGTATGGCAATTTGCATCTAAATGTTTCAGTTTTTGTTCGAAACATTAACCAATATGAATAACATACCACGATTTATTGATATAATTGTCTACAACAGAAGTCAAATTTGCATTGCTTCGGGTCGGCTCTATTCAAAGAATCAAGGTAGGTACATGTTTCCGGACAGTACAATTTTTATGGGTTCGGAAATATGAGTTCTTTTGTAAAATTAGAATGACGGGATTTACTTTCAAAATCTGCTAAGCTGAGATTTGATTGGATAAATTGGGGTCATCAGAACGTGAACCTTAATGGGATGTCGTCAGATCCTTGTGAGTGAAGCGTGGACACAGGATCTGTATTTTAATCAGATTGACCTTCTCTTGTCTGTAGTATCCTTTATTTCAAGTTCACTAGGATATAAGAGATGTAAACACTCACTGAAATGAGGAGACTTAATAAACAGATATATCGGTATATTCAGATTCATGTTAGTTTGTTTACTGTGAAATTTTCATTTCCCTCTTTATGAACAGTTATTCTAAATTAAATGAAAGTGTTATTGTAAAGTACCTGTCACAATTATGACAAATCAATAACACAATAATAATATGTTTATTTATTTTGTACGTCTAGTTTTCCGAAATTTGACACTAATGACCACAAATAATTTAGATAGGAAATAACAAGAAAAACTCATTTCCATTATTTTTTTTCAGAATGACAAAGCATTACTAACCCGGGATTACTAACTTGTTCGCATCTTTGTACTGATAAATCGTTCCTTGAGAATTACTCTGTTAATCTGGTAATATGTTCATTCTTCAAAAATATTCCCTTAATTCCAATATGTGCATGTTTTATCTTCTAGATTTCTGTGTAAAGACTATACAGTTTGGTACTAAAACTAAAATTGTTATGCCGCTTTGTTACAGCTCCAATAAGTACCTTGAATCTGATTTGTTAAAAACTAATCACACGGTATATGTTAGGATACACTGTCCAGTGCTAAAGCCAATTTTAACCAGCTGAACTTGGCCTTGACCGAACAGAATGTAATGTATACTTCCAGTGATAATTTCCACTGGTAAACTTGGGTTATTCTGCATATACATTTTCAAAGTAATGTTCACTGCATCTGATAATGTTGACAAGAGTAATGCATCTGTGTCAGGCTTGTGGCCATAAGTAAGCCACTTTAACCATTCGGCCAAGCAGACTTTCTTCAAACAATGCAAAAAAGTGCAGACATCCAAGTCGTAAAATAGTCCATTTGTTTGTGATGCGAGGATTTGTATTAAGTGGAAGCTGTTTCAAATGATAGACTAATATTATGAAAACCGTTGTATATGAATAATTTGTTACATTTGATTTGAAAGTGAAGGAAGGTAAATGTGTGCTGGAAGTTCGGGGTTTGTGAAATTTCTTTTCTTCGGGTGTATTTTTGATATGCATTGGAAACCAATAATTCATACAAAACTAGTTAAGACATTAATATTTGTTACCTTTAATGACGGGAAGAATTTCACCTCAACTGCTAAGTCATAAAGTAACTGTTTACCATGAATGAATGTTTTTCGTTCATGCTTGGTCAGACTTAATCTACGGCTATTTGATAATGACGTTTTCGTTTAAGTAAGAATAACATTTGTAACGTTGCTATGCTCACTTTTACCAGAAATAATACATAATATATGTCTCTGCCTTTACACTTTACAAATAAAAAATGTAAGGAAGAAAAATCTGGAATTTTGGGAACGACTGGCCTCCATACATACATACATAACTGTTCTACGCATGACTATACTATTCTACCTCCGAGGAGAAAACACGAAAACGCAAAGCGAAGTTCATTTCGCGTTTTCGCATTTTCGCTTTCACGTTTTCAGGTTTTCGCCTTGACAAATAGTAGGGCAAAAATGGCTATATCCGGGATTCTATAATTTTAGTAGATGATTCAGTTTTGTACATAAAAGTGTAAATAAGAAAATACTGACAACAAAAAAAAATTATATTAGCATTTATCGAAAACCGTAAAATAGGTAATGGAAGAAGTAACTGCTAAAATATGTTCTTTTATCATTTATCAAAAACCTTTGAAAAGTTTACGTGTAAAATTACTTACATTAAAATGATATATTAGTTTATCTCGTAAGTTTGAAATATTGTTTTATTGAAAAATTGCTTTTACGTATTCCTGCAGGTTATGTGCAGTTTGTTGTTGATGCGAAACCTGTCATTTAAATAGTCACAAGTTTTTTTGATACATACACCTTTAGTACTAGGTTTATTACGATGTTTGAAAACTATTTTTAGAGTAGATTAATCAAGTTATATAATTTGTGAAAAGAAGAATTGTTGATAATCAATCGTTAATATAGGTGGTGAACGTTCAAGTACAAACTTGCCTAAATTAAATAAAATTAGATCTCTCGCTATGCTAATGTTTCTTACGTGTAGCGCCGTAAAATTTTCCACATAGTGATGTATCTGAAAACAGACGCAAAACGAGAAATAATGTGAACTACATTGACCTTTTACATCTCAAAGGATCAAAGGACAAGAATAATGAAGCCCCTTTTAGAGGGGGTGGAAAGGGGGTATTTGTCTCCCAGTTCCCGGCCCTTCCTCTTTCGGTGTCTACCCCTTTGCTCCCTCATTCCGCCCCTAGTAGTCCGACTGCAGCCCCTTTGCCTCTCAGCTTCCTCCCCTTTCTTTCCGCTTCTTACCCCCTGTCTCCCGACTCCTTCCTAATCTCCTAACTCCCGCCCCTGTCTCACGGTGTCCCAAACCCTTTCAACCCAATGCTTTTGATCGGATATAGCTCTTAATGCATCTTGTCCTTACTACATTTCTAGATATACAAGCGAAATTTGTTACCTGGTGGTCCATAACAAAGTTGAACAAACGATAAAATAATCAATAACGGCGACTGATTCGCGTCGCCACAACACACTATGTCACGGTTACATGTACTTACATTATTTCGAATAGACTTTTCAATTAAAATATAAATCAGCATATTTTGTTTTCCTTCGTATAGAAGAATATACAAAACCAATTATTGATGTACAAAGTATAAATGTTGCGATCCTGTCGCTAGAAAGAAAAACAGTATAACCTGGGTATTGGTCTAAGGTATAACAGAGGTGATGGATTATTAATTTTGCTTATTCACGAAAGGAAATAATTTATGTGTGTATCTTTCTGAAAAGGTAAAATAAAATGTATTTCTTGAGTGAATTGGATTCCTTTTTATGTCCAAATAAATAGACTGAAATATTTGTGGACATTGACTCTTCACTCGATCTATGGAAGATTGAATTTATATTTCAGTTAAATGTATGATAGGCACCGTCTAATATTAAATCTGTCAAACCACAATGTATAAGAAAAAAATCACAAATGGCTGAATTTCTTGCTTGATTTTTCGGAACAATATTAAGAAAAATAGACTGTTTCATTTATCAGTTATGGTCAAATATTGTCAGGCCTCCTCCACAAATAAATATCAAAAGTAAAGGAAGGCTGTTTATTTTATACACTTTGTTACAGCCTCTAAACACAAAATAATTAAGTTATACGCGTCAAATATGCATAATTTTAATCCTCACCTGTAATATTTTAACGACGTGATGTGATCATTTATCAGTCTGTTCGGTATTGCTGTTGACACAGGTAATATTTTGAGAAATGTGGTATATCATAAAAATTTTCAATAAACTTTTCTTTGATTAAATGATTCAAATTAATTTCACATTTGCGGCTGGTGTTCTGCCATCGAGAAACCATTTTAAAGATAAAGACAGGACCTTCACAGACATCAGGAACAGGTAAAAGAAAGTACAATTTGTTTAACATATCTGTGATTTGATAGAATAATCTACAAATGTAAAATTTGACTATTTGTACTGGTTAACTGAAATATTATCTATGCCATACACACTGAGATGTTAATATGTGGAACTGAATTGTGACGTAGGCAAAACAAAATTGGATCAACGTCGAACGAACGTCGTTTCAGCGTCGATACACTGACGTTTTTACGACGTCGATATTCTCGACGCTGAAGTTATCGACAGAGTGAAAACGACGTTTGATCGAAGTTGAAATGATGTTGTTGTCGTATTTTCGACGTTGATCAATGTAGCTTTTCCTACGTATAATTAATTTCCCATATCAACGTTGCATTGACATATTTTCTACCAAACGGTCCTTGCTGGGAGTTAGGATGAGAAAAATATTATCAGAGACTGAACAACAAAAAATATTCGTATAAAATTTTCTAATTTTAGAATACTAAATGCAGTCCAGCCTATCAATAACGGTCACCTATGGAAGCAACAAAATCTTACCACTATAGCAGCTGACCTTTATATAAAGGTTTAAAATAATTTCCACTTTGTTTATACGGAGAAAATTAAGCCAGATATTTCTTCTATAGAGGTGAACATAACAGCAGGTTTGACTGTGATGACAAATTTCAATCTCCATACTAATTTAAAGTAATGACTGATTACAACCATTGTATTGCTGTTCTATTTATTTCTGAAAAATTAAAGCCCAGTTTTATAAGTTTGTACTTCAAGAAAAATTTGGCCCAAAAAATCCACAATTAAAATGACAAATTGCACATTAATTATCATAACGGTTACAAATTCTGAACACCATTTTGCAATGCCAGTATATAAGGAAGGGGAGAGAAAACCGAAGGAGCATCCAAGGTGGAACAATCCGAGGACATAAGCAACATCGGGAACGAGGAAGACGAGAACAAACAAACAATGCATGAATATGCAACAGAAAACACAACACAGAAAAAATAAAAAAGTAGATGAGCAACACGGACCCCACTAATAACCGGGAGTGAACCTAGGTACTCCGGAAGGGTAAACAGTTCTTGCTTCTAATTAGACACCCACCGTGTTGCTCATG
>JAOXYI010207606.1:0-11074 GCA_028566495.1 Lithophaga antillarum | reverse complement strand
GCTTTGTGCTCGGATACTGTCAACTCTGGTTCAACTCTATCTGAGAAAAACCTAGTAGCGTATCAACCAGTGATCTGAAGCTAATAGTTCAGTTAAGAGAGTAAAAACACTCAAATAACTTGTATTAAAAAGCCCATAATAATTGCAAGAAAAGTAAGGTGGTTAATATCCTGGATATGATGTATACCCGTACGTACTATGTGCAATAATAAATACAGTCAATAGAATACTTTTGACAATCGGCACTTTCAGAACATTTGTTAACTTTTCGTTGTTCCCTAGTGTTGAAACCGGATGGTTGGCTTTTTTGTTTGTTGGGGTTTTATTTTTACTCTCAGCTATATCGTCACTACCAGACTTACTAGGGAGTAAAGTCCGAACAGCTATCCAGGTGACCGCGAAACCCCGACCTTGGATAGGTGTCTGGGAATATTGACGTATGAAGTGGCACGAACTGGATTCGAACCCATGACAGTTGTGTTAACGTAGACGTTATTGATCAGTGCCCGCTACCCGGTCTCCGAGAAATTGGAGGAGCCTTTTACTTGTTCCTCAAATATCCGTTCATCAAGGAAAATAATTTTAAGTACATAGCGTATTTCAATAATTTCTTTGAAAAAATAGTTACCGCATGTCTTTGTTGGAAGAATTCAGAAAGTAATAAACAGAATTACACGTGTAAGTTACCTGTGCAGATATTAGATATTTTTTTAAACGGTCATTTTGAAAGGTCCAGTCTATTCAAAAATAACCGATCACATGTGAACAGATCAGTTATCGCGTAGTGGTTGTGATCGCAACTTTAGCGGTCAACAAAACCCGCTAATTGCTGTCTCTGCTGATTGAAAAGCAGTTTCATATCAGGTAGCTGAAATCATTTATCATATTTTACATGTCAAAGGTAGGTAATGTGTCGTTAACTCCTCTTTTTTTTTTTTTTTTTGTTTTTTACAGATCTCTTGAATTGAGTTTTGCCGTCGTTACGTTTCAATGAGTTTGAAAGGGTTGTTATGATCCTGGTTTAACCTAACAACCACTAATTGTGCATCTGTTTTAGATAGTGGTATTACTCACAATTGTTCTTTTTATCATGTTTATTGGCAAGTTCTATTAAATGTTAATTAAAATATTATTCTAGTTAAAAATTAACGTCACACTGAGTTTCATTACGTTGAGTTGTTGACATATATACACGATCTAAACTCTATTTACATTATTTATTACAAATAGTGCTTTCTAGCAGATAGAACTTTAACCCTGGACTTGATATTTTTTGCTGCTGATTTCAGTATAACTTCCGAGTTTGGCTATTTCTTATATTATTAAATTTACTTCCTGTTTTATTGTAGAAAATTTTGCACATTTTATGTCATAGATGGTTACTGCCAGAAAATGAACTACTGCTCACACGTGATTAAATCTGTTGCCGAAAACTTCCCCAATTTCGTTCGCAAATTTCAAAGATCAAATAAGGAAAGCTATCAAATTTTATTTATGACGCAAATACCAACTTCCATAGTTAATCTGTTAATGTCTAAAAACATACATAAACAACAAAACCGAATTTTACTGTATCAAATTCATAAGAGAAATTGTGGTTCCTTTGTAGTAGACTAGTTTTCTTTGGATAACTCGAATACTCAAAATATATTAAGAAAGCGACGGTCGCTTCGACATTGACATAATGAGGATCGAAAGAATGCTAAAGAATTCTAAACAAGATATGTTATAAAATGCATCATATTCTATTCTACAAATTATTCATTTTTATGTTTTGTGTTAAATAATCCGAATGAACAAGACACATTGTATTAGGGGGATTTACGCCTATATATTTGAAGATAAAGTAACTGATAGTTTCCAGCATAAAATTTTTAAACACATATACAAAACAAAGATTACATGAAGATATCACTACAATGTGAAAATAAAAATGTACAGATGTCTACAGATTTTAACTCTACGATTATAACTTCAAGCAATTATTACAAAATAAATATTATATGAATAATTGCTTGGTTGATTCTACTTTGTTTGTTTGTTTGTTTTCTGGTATCTTGTTTAAGTAATTTGTATAAAAGTACCAATCGTAAGTAACTTACGTTTACAATTCTTCACAATACAGCGACCCTTCAATAGACCTATAAATATAAATATCGACTAGTTAGAGAAACTGTATTTAATTTGTACTCGTAATGGTTTGTATGACTTTAATGAAAATGATCAAATCTTAGCGATCAGACCACGTGATTATATTAATTTACTGTTTTGCTACTGAATACGACCGCTTATTACAAACAAAATATCGTCTTTTTGAACAAACTTTATTTTACTTAATACTGACTTATACTTCATTATGCCGGCAGGGTTTAAGATCAAGCTTAGGAATTTTTGTGTTTTCCGTTACACTAGATTTCTACTATAAAATCTGTGTAATAGTTGTTCTGTTTCTTAAGGCCAGTATCAACGGAACCTGTAGTTTTATAATTTGAAAAATAACTCAATACGTTTATCATGTGTCAAGGTAAAACTGAAATGAATGGTGTTGATGATTGTTTTATCGGTATGTTCTGTACTCAGCTAGAAAGTTTGTATTACATGGTATGGCATGAGTGTCATGAGACTTTTTGTATGATATATTTAAATTAGCTGTAGAACTGATATTTTGCAAAAGAAATTAAATCTTAAAAAAGCCCTAGTGATTCAACCAATAATTAAACAACAAAACATATACACATATGCGTATGTATCCTTTAAATACACTATAAGACACCTACCTATTCTGATTCTTTTACAACATGGACAACTCTTACACGACGGAGGTCGTTTAGCTCTTGCTGATAAATCTATAAAGAATAAGAGATTTAATGCTGGTCATTTCTCTTGTTTGAAAAGAATTAGAAAGAAAAAGTAAAAACATAAAGTTGGAAGTTATATTAACGTTTGAAGTCATCAATGATCACAAAGTCAATGTCGAAAACCGTACGTCTTTATCTTTTATGATTTGAAATCTTTTTGTTTACAGTTGACTTTGAACGAGGTCGATGGTCAGTATAGTAACTGACAAAACTTGTGTCTATGGTGGACAGCTTCTGAATTTCATAAATTCAAACACTCTATCTAAATTATTCAAAAGAAATCAGTGGAACTTAACAACTGACTTGTGAAAATGCTATTCGTTGGAATTTTCTGTCAGTTAGGAAACATTTTGTTGCATTTGTCAAAGCGTTAGTTTGTTTTAAATATTTTTGTTGTCTAAATTACCAATTGGATTAGATACAACCTTGTTCAAGTGACAAGATCCTCTCCATACAAGAAATATAACACAAAATTTTGAAAATGACGGCAAGTTAATACACATAATAATATATGAACAGAGAAGATAACATATATCTTTTCTACATTTAACACTCTGTATAATTCAATTACAGAATATGAATAATAGGAAGGATTGTATAAGGTAATAAGAAAAGGGGCATGGAAGGTGAGTACAAAAATAAAATTATAGATTGAGTACATTTTATAGATTAATGGAATTATTTTTAAATAAATCTATTTGTATTGTATATGCATTTTTGCAAATTTTTAAATAATACTATATTGAGCTCGTCACTAATATATAACAGTAAATTTACAAAAGGCCCTACGTTATCATGTAACTGAGTTCTGGCATCTGCATATAAAGGACACTTTGATAGATAATGGATAACATCTTCTATAGGCCATACGCAGGGATAGCTTGGGTCAGTAATTAAATTTACTCGAAAAACATCGGCCCAAAGTGAACTACACCAATGTCTTAATCTGCTATGTACAATATTATATATATTTCTGTTTCCTATTTAATAATAATTAGGAACATGAAGAGTATTTACCTTTAACGATTATTTAAACCATGAAAGCGATTCAATAGATTTTATACTTGGATCCAAAGAATTCCATAAACGAATAGTTGACGGACAAAACGATTTTAAATAAGTTTCCAGACGACATCTTGAAACTCTGTATTGTGAATGATTTCTCAAATTATCATCATTAACATCAGTGTTATCATCGAGGAAATCAACTAAATATTCCGGAATTGCTTTATTGTGTATTTTATAAAATTTAATGATTAATTTACGACGCTTCCGTCCAAAACTGAATGTCTCCCATCCGGTTTCAAAATATAAAGATTCCTTGTTTGCAAAGTCCTGTAATTTTTCTAGCAGCTTTTAATTTTGTCCAAGTTTATCAACGCGTTGAAAGAGACAAAAATATTTCGAAATGTGTGGAAATAATTTCAATGCTTAATATATTTGATATATGTGTGGATTTCATTTCTTTCCACTGTAAACCATGTTTTCTGCTAACGTTCTAGCGGGAAGAAAAAAGGTTTAAAAATAAGTACAAATTGTACCCGAAATCAAAATGATGTTATTATGTTATTATAATGAGTAGAACTGAACTGAACAAAACTCGCACAAATGTCTAGATGACGTATACATTCCTCCTTCTGACAGCATATTTACCATTTGTGTATGCAATGAATGAAATAATTTTTCCTATCGTGAATTTTTAATTTGACGTCCCCCTGGCATTTTCATATTCAGTTTGTGTCCCAGAATTGACCGATGTGCTGAAACTTGTATTAATCTTTTGATTTCAATGCACGTAAGTGTGTCATTACTAAACATATAACATCAATGTTATAGTTTTTATCAATCACTGAAAATCTTCATAAAATGTGTTGATCGCTACACAGATTTTAAGTGTATACAAACATGTACTTGCAAAAAACCTGACAAAAAAGTATTTCACATTACGTCTTTTATTGAAATATTATTCAATAAATCGTAAAATCTGCTTAAATGCAACAAGCAAGGATGCAAACATGATCTTACAAAACTTAACTTAATCATTTCAGAATGATTACTCTACAGGACAGCATTAGAAATTGTTACCATACCAGCAATTAAAGTCCAATTAAAACAGCTTAATTTAAATAAATCGTGAAAATTTTTTACCTGCAAATTTGCTACAGGATTAAGCAGACCTAAGAACAGGTCTTAACGGAAAATATCAGTGAAAAAGTTTTGACTTACAGACAACTGATTCTACTGTTGTTCATTTATGATCCATTCTGGAAACGTTATTTCATAATTCATGGATTTTTAGTAATGTTTGTAGGGGTAGCTTTCTTCAAGCTTCTGAATAAAACACCTACAAGGTTTGATATTATGGGTTCATTTGTAAGGTTAATAATATGTCCTAAGGACGGGTTGCATCAAGATTCTGACTTTGCACATGGAGATCGATAAAAATAATTTTACTGGATACCTCTGTATATTAAGTGTGTAAAAATCGGTAAATATTAGTCGAATGTTTATTTTCAGATGTAGCAGATGCTGATGACACAGCCTACTTTTTCCCAATTTAACATAATAATTATTGGGAAGCCAACACACATACCGTTATTCTTTTCTGAATATAATGTCTTGATCTTGATTTTTTACAGGTAAGAGCGCTTGTATACAGCAATGTATGTATAAGAAAAGGTTTTTGTGATCGAAGTTTGAAAGTGTTTAAAATTGGAAAAAAGAGAGAAAAGGTCAAAAGGAGAGAAATCATTGAGTCGGGATATGTAAATCTATCTGAAGAGAGTCCGAATATTTATTCTTTGTTTAAATGTTTAAATAAACATATATTAATGGACAGTAGAACTGGGTTAGGCCACAAAATCTGCAATAAAGATACATTTCTACTGTTTAATCTAACGGAAGAATTCAGTCCCATATGTCACAATTTAGCAAAAGATGTCGTTTCAATATCACCAATAAGTTGTTTAGTGCTAATTTAGATATTCAGATTGGGATATTGGTGTGTCCATTAGTTGTCATTGTGATAAGTTTACACCAGGTAACTGATTTTTTTTACCTGCTTTGTTGGAAAAACTGCAGGTTACAAGTCGTAGTCTTGAGCTTTATACATATTTCAATGAGCACTGTTCATGTGTTAATTTGAATAATTGTAAAAATCACCGATTTAAACAATTATTATTACATTTTTTTTCTCAAAATCAGTATAATATTGATTTTATGACAGTCAGATGTTATGTTATATTGATTTATCAAGATTTGGAGGGAAAAAAAATCATCTGATGTTTACTTTGTAGATATTCTAGTCATTACGTATGTTTTAACTTTCGATTTCATAAAATTTATATCTGGACGGAAAAATAAGTCATTGTCCTTATAACAAAAATAATATGACTAACTCTTCTGTTAATGTTTAGGCACATAATTCCATATTTTCGGCCAGACTAGATTATGCATAGAACGCAAATGTATATTATTCAAAATTCTAACCGAAATTTTTTATTGCTGTCCACGTGTTTAAGGATGAATGTGGTCAAGAAAAACAATGCTGAATTGTTTCACCAATTAAGTGTTCTTTCAATACAGGTATATAAAACAGGATTCTACGATGGACTGAAACATAATTGTTAGATTGCCATAGTTCTGTTGTGGGGGTTTATGTGGTTGACAAAAATAGTTGAATTTGCAATAGGAATGTCGAGAGATTGTGAGGAAATAAATTAACCCAGAGACTAATATCTATGATTACTTAATACTTAGCATAATAGTTTGGTACAATGGAAGAAAATATACCAGAAGGGTTATCAGCTGATAAAACCGCCCTCATCGCTAAGGAATCGTCAGTTTCCACATCCACTTCTGAAAGTAGAAAATATACTTATCTGAAAATGAGTTCAACTCTGTATAGAGAGCTTCTGTTCCAAATATTTTTATAAATGAATCAGTATGTTTTCCTTCAGTTTTAAGATATCCAGTTCATGCAATTTCCTTTACCAAAAGGGTTGTTTATGCTTATGCATTTTTCAGTTTTAAGGGCACCATACCAGACAATTTATTAAGGTTTGAATTTCAAATCTGTCATGTTTAAAATGTTTTTGCTTTCTTTAAATATAAATCTGACTTTCCTTCGATTTTGTTTTAATTTTTGCAGGCTTTCTTTACTACACAATAACATGCACCATTTACAATGCAGCTGCAGAGGTTGTGTTCTTTTGAGAATTATAGAACAAACGGCTTATTAACAGGATTATTCACTGATTCTACCTGGGATAAAAACGTATTTGAAAATTTAACCAAATTTAATTAGAGTAAGTGAAGTGTGAAATGTGGTCCTTAGCCGGAAGTTTACTTCGGCAGGCAACACATCCACATGAATGGCTACGTGTTTGAACATCACGTAGTACCAAAAGTATGCATATATAGATGTAAACATCCATTTTTGGTACCTACCTAATCATAAACCCCATTTAGAGGCTCTGAAATCAAGGGGTACGATTCTCTTAATTAAAGTTTCTTCTGTGCTCAGATTCGTCCGCATTCTAAGCAATTTCAGAATGTTTAGATAGTTTATTAAAGTTGCTATACTTTATGCTGAAAGTAAGTTGAATGTTTTTCATGTTAAACTATTTTTTTAATTAAAAGCCTAAAAGTTAAACAAATTCTAAATTGATACTTGCAGCAGAAATTGTTATTATTGGGGAATGTAAAAGTATCATCAAGAAATAGATTTCATACGATGATCTTTGATGATACCACTTTAAGGTTGCATTACAGACAAAAGATGAATAAATGACGGTAAATAATGTATGTGATAATATCAGCATGCTTCATCAAATGAAATTGAAGTAAATTTATTATAACAGTAACTAATGTCAGTTGCTACATTTACTTATAGACATTTTTTTTCAGTAATTCATATAAGTAACTTTGTGCTGGTCATTAAGTCATGAACATGCCTTGATATGCAAAATAACACAGCCGTGGTCACAAAAATTACATATGTTTCCTATTTATGTACGACTTCTTATCAATGTAATGACTCTGATTTCAATGCTAAATACATTGTATAATAGCTCGAATTTCGAAATGAATTTTAAAAGTATAATTTTGATTGTTTTTCAAAAGAATACCAGATTTTTTTTCAAATAAAGATACGTGTTGGTGTATCTTTAAAATTTTTATTATATTTTATTGCTACAAAGCTCTTGCGTGTAAATATAAATGCATTCTCATATTTTTTTGAAGTAAATTTATTATCTTTTACGAAAATTTGGTCAAAATCGTCAATACTTTTCAGCAATATAATATTAGGCTTGCAAAATCTGTAAATAACCATATTGGAGAAGGCGGTAGGAATAACATTATTAATAAAACATTACATTTGCTTTTCTTTATAAAAGAATTTTGAAGCTTAAAAAACGTATTTACCATCATCAGAATTTGCTGACAGCAATCTGGACACAATGGAATCGTCAAGTTCCGTATCTTCTTCTGAAATTGAAACTAGTTTTATCTGAAATCACCGTTATTTATGATTTATAATTCTGTATAGACAAAATATGCAGTGAAGCCTTAAACTGCAGATTTTATTACTAGTATCTGGAAACAACAAAATATTTGTCGTCCAAACAGATAAAGCTCGCTCGTTCACTTAAATTAATATCGCCCTCCATTTGTTGTGCTTTTAAATTTTCTTTAGGAGAACATTTAGATGTTTTATCAAAGTTCTGTATTTTATCTTTGAGATAAGCTGAATGTTTTTCTTGTTGAAGTATTAGATGCAGAAATATGTTTCATTCAAAGGTAAAAATTTCAGCCAGCAATAAATTAATGTTCAATCCACTTGTTGCAAATTTAAGTGCGTAAAAGTGTCGTCAACAAATGGATTTCACGTGATAATCTTTGGAGATACCATTTTGATGTTGTATTTTGAAAACAAAAAATGAAAACAGGATACTGCAAATAATGCCAGTTATCAATATGATGCCGCTTCATCAGTGAAATTTATTACAGTGTAATAATGCATGCCAGTTTTTACATACTGGCAAATATCAATAATTCATGTAACTTTTCTTTCATTCTGTCGCCCAGTTATGAGTGAGCCTCAGTACGAAAATATCAGGTCTGTTTTTAAAAAATGGCATATATTGACATTCCTATGCAACTTTTCATCAACAGAATGACTCTGCCTCATTCCTGAAAACAGATAGGAGAGTTCTGAACTGCTGAATAATTTGGATTTTTTTTCCCAATAGATATATCAAAATCTTTCAGAAATTTCAACATTGTGTAACAAGTTTTACACCTAAATATAGATATACTTGCCAAATCATGATACTCGCTCTATTACGTAAATGTAATTCGGATAAACTATATATTTCAGCATTATACATATAAGCTTACAAAACACGTAGATAATAATATTGGAAAAGGCAAAAAGTATAACATGATTAATTAAACATTAAATATGCTTTCCTCTGTAAAATGATTTTGACCTTCTTAATAGTATTTACCATCAGTATTACTTTCTGACAACAATCGGGACACAATAGAATCTTGAAATTCCGAATTTTCCTCTGAAATTGAAATTAGCTTAACTGAAATCGAGTCTTTCTGCAATATAATTCTGTTTATCAAACATAATTATAAGTATTAAGAAGAACACATGCAGTGAAGATTTATGACTTAGATAATATTAACTTGTTCCGACTAAAAGCTTACTTTTATCCGTTGGAGAGATCGACTTGTGCGATTCATAAAAGGTTCTTCCGCGCTTCAATTCGTGTCCATTTAAATATTTTAGGAGAATATTAGATATTTTATTTAAGTTGCTGTATTTAACTTTCAGTAAGTTAAAAGTTTTTCCCACTGTTTAAAAGAGTTCGCATCAACATTTCGATAATCAAATCAAATGTATGATAAATCCGAAGGTTTACTGATCACGTTTACTTTAGAACAGCTTAGTGTTGTCCTATTCCTGGTTTTTACAATTGGGAATTACTTTTTAAATCCTGTTGTTTTGAATACAAATAATCTGCTCCCTTAAATACGATCAACCTTTATTATTTGTATACCCCATAAAACGTCGTTGAGTCTAGTCGACATACACAAATATTTAATACATGTTTACTGTATCAATTAAAATTATATAAGCTGTAGATTAATGTTGATTAAAGACTAAGAAACCATTATTAGACAGTAGAATACAACAGTATTTTAGAAGACAATAAATACCGCACTCTTTCTGAAATTTATCTGCCATAATTTGATAGAATTGCATTATTTCCAGATTGAATTGCCATTTGTTAGGACAAATTGTACTAGGATGTAGATTGTCCCTACATATTTGTATCTAAATAAATATAAATGCGATCTACTGAAATCATTTGAGCAAATAAAGACAAAAGTTCAAAATTATCAGCTTTTAGTATTTACTAATTTCTCATTCTTATTTAGATTCCGACTGATAAATATTCAATCATAAATTAATGCATACACTGTTATTTCGATAGTCGGGAAACCGAGTATGTAACTATCTGAATGGTTATTATAATTTAACATAAATTTAAATAATTATAATAAAAGTGTATAGTTACCTGGTAATTCTGCAATGATGACACCAATAACTGTCATTAGAAGGAATAAAGTAACTTGTAAATTCATGACGATGAGCTGAATATCGTTATGTTCATAAACCGTATGACTTGTATGTCCGACTGTAAAGTCCTCCCAACCACTGTGAATAGTTATACTTCTCTGCTTTTTATGTTAGGTGATTATTACGTTCTAATTACAACAACCAATTGCAGTGCAGAAAAATTTAACCAATCAGATACACATTTAGAGGAGAGAAGGTGTGTCTACTTTTCACTGAACTGAAAACCCGATCAGCTTTGATATTATTAACTAATCACTAAATGCGAGTTAAACAATAAATAAAATATTGTGAAAATCAAAATAAGCTGAAAGATATCTGCGCAGCTACTGCGGGCTTTTAATAAATAAATGCATATAGAGGACATTGAATGAAAGAAAAAAGGAAAAAAAAGAAAAAAGACAAACAAAAGCACTAACTTCATGCCGTATCATTACTATACGTTTCCTTTGCGCGAACTATATAGTAACAATTGACTTAAGATAGAATCATTGAAACTGATTTAAAGCCATAAATTTATGATTATGTTGGAATCATGTTATATAATCATGTTATAGAAAAA
>JAOXYI010207385.1:0-11075 GCA_028566495.1 Lithophaga antillarum | reverse complement strand
AAATTCAACATGGCGGCCAGGGCCAATAATGTGTTTTGATTGGCTGAAATTTCAAAGATCTTCTTGTCAGAAACTACGCAGCCGATGGAATTGTTTTATAGTGTGCATGATCCTTGGGTGATCCTCTACCAAAAGTATATTTTTGGTGCCAATCTGAAATCCAAGATGGCTGCCACCGCGGAACAAAATTTAACATTGGACTCTATGGGAAATGCACATAATGATTTTGTTCTTGGAATTTACTATGATAGTTGAAGCTAAGTACATCCATAAATGTTCATTGGAATGTCCTCTACCAAAACTGTGTTTTTGATGCCGATTGGAATTCCAAGATGGCCGCCACTGTGGACAAAGTTTAACACTGGACCCTGTGTGAATCTTGGAAATGACTATTTAACAGTATTATTATATTTTGACCATTACAGAATTATGACATACTGGAATAATATAAAGTTGAAATAACTATAGACAGTGAAAAAAGTTACAAAATTCTTGTTTGTCAGAGTTTGGCAGTATCTTGTTGTGTTGGTAATTAACTGTACCAGTATTTTTGCACCTTCATAGAGAAGATTTCCCAGTGGAAAGGAATTTGCAAATTGTGAAAGTTTTTACAAATGTTAGCATGGTTAGTGAATTATGAATTGATATTTGGTCAGATAAATAAGATTTTCAATCACCAGACATCAAAATATTGCTTAAGCAATTCTCCTGTTTACTGTTTACTGTTTTCCTGTAGTTTCCACCTTTGGTCAGGTGCACCATCTCACGATGTAGTTTGGTTAATAACTGTACAATCGCACCTCAACTCTGTCTATAAATGACAACTAAAACAAAGGGTCTATATACAAGGGCCAGTTTGTGTACATAACACCATGAGGCTATTGGCTCATCCGCTCCAGTAGCACAGCCCTCTTGTGGTGTAGACGGAAGCACATGCCACGAGAGGCACACTCGATGTCAAGGTATACATCACTTATAGAGGTTATCATTGTACTGTCTATGATCACTTGCAGGAGTACATCCGAGTTAGAGAAAATTTCACAGACTGTTGTGTCATCCAACGCACCAGACAGAATGTTCTTTATGACTTCGAGGAAGTAAGTTCTATCTGAGTGGAGTTCTTCACAATGTATGATGAAATGTTTGATATCTTCCTCAGCTTGACCACACAGTTTACAGGTGGGGTTTGTTTTCCCTGTTTTGTCAAACTTTGCTCTGTCCTTCTGGAGTGTATATGTTCCACATGTTTGTGTTCTTTCTAATGAATAGGCTCCCTACATTTTTGGATAGAAAATTTCCAAGTGACTGTGCAGATGTTGAATCTAGGTATTGAAAACATTCTGGTACAAGTATTATACAGAGGGTGCAGCAATTAGACATTGATTATGTGTATTACACAGAATAAAGGCTTTAACAAATTGCATGTATTGTCAAGTTTTCTTACGTTCTGAAAGTGTATGATATTAAATTTGACACATTTTTGAATGTTGTGTTTTTGTCTCACCTGCAATGAATGTTATGGAAGGCGAGACATAGGTATACTTTTACTGGCGGCAACAGCATTAACTTTGTGTTAAAGTTTTGTGATTAGCTCTGCTTCTGAGTAACCATACATCATAGAGCTACTATGTATATATGGTGTACACATTCTTCAGGGGATAAAATGCCAGCTTGACATAATTTAGTTGAACATGACCTCATTTTCATGTTCCACTGACATTAGTTAAATTTATGTCAAAGTTTTGTGATTAGCTGTACCAGGGGATGCATATGACCTTGATCTTCTTTTCACAGTGACTGACTGAAATTTGCATCGAAGTTTTGTAATTTAAACCTATTTCTCAGCAACTATACATCATAGGGCAACCATATTTGCCCAAAGATTCATCAGGGGATGTATGTGTCACAGAGACACATGTCACTGGACGTTGATCTCATTTTCATGGTTCACTGACTTTGTTAGATTTACATAAAAGTTTTGTGATCAGCTCAATATCTCCGTAGCCATAATTCATAGAGCAACCATATTGGTCTACACATTCTTCAGTGGATGTACATGTCAGCTAGACAAGTGTCATCTAACCTTGAACTCATTTTCACAGTCCACTGACTTTGTTAAATTTATGTCAAAGTTTTGCCATTAGCTAGCTAGCTATTTGTCAACAACTATACGTCATAAAGCAATCATATTATGTCCAAAGATTTATCAGGGGACATACAATTTAGCTTGATACGTGTCACTGGACTTTGACTTCATTTTAATGTAATTTCAATGATTTTGTTCGATTATGTCAAAGTGTTGTGATTGGCGACATGTCTCAGTTACCATACATAATAGAGAGCCATACTTGGTCAACATATATTAGAATATGTTCATGTCGGCCAGTCACATTTCGTCAGGCTTCGATCTCATTTTCACTGTTGCATATTTGAAAGATGTCAATTTGTGAGGTTTCTGTTTGATCATTTTTTGGCCAAGTTGCAAAGAAGTTGCACTCAGTTTCTGTTTTCATGAATGGCGAACAGGCGTGTGTATCCTTTCCTTGTTAGCGTGCTGGAAAACATGTTTGTGAATTGATTTTCACCAACTTTATCCTGAAGCTTTATATTGACAACATCTAGGTCAAGTTCGAAAATCAGAAATTTTTTAATCATTTATTAGAGTTATGCCCCTTGGAACGTGGGAAAACCAGGTTTAGCCTTTATTTATCAATGGATTTTCACCAAATTCATAATGGAAATTTATGTCATTAATAACTAAGTCAGATTTGAAAATTAGAATCTTTTGATATCACTTATAGGTGGTATGGCACATGCGAATACAGAATACAGAAGACCCTGATCTGTCCAAAGGAGCCTGTATTTCATAATAGATCCCCTAGTCTTATCCACAATATATCGACTCTGATTATGAGTTTTGGACTTTTAAAAATAAGAAATTTTAAAAGCAGTGGAAGGACTTGTGGTTCTTGGAAATGCAAGATTTTATTATGATCTGCAACTCAGCTTATTGATATGCAGTGCTTCTTTGTATTTTCTTTAGAAGTACTACCGGTAATTGGATTCATTTTTTACACACTGTTCAAAATAATAAAAAAAAAACCAGAAAACTTAATTATGGCCCACGTCGTGGTACACCTTATAGTGATCAGTCTGTTCATCTGTCTGTATGTCTTAAAGGTCTTGTTTTGTGAATCAATTGCAAATGCAAATTTTACCAAAGTATGTACACAGCGACTATAAAACAATTTAACTATTTCAGAATTGATACATTATGCCAAGGCAAAAGAACTGGAGATTATCTCGGTCAAAGAAAGGTGAAGCACACCCAAGTAGTCAAGTGAAGAAGAAACAGAACACAGATAGTGTATCTGATTTTACTTTGGACACTCAAAATGATATGGGGGAGCCTGACCTCCTTAACAACAGGAAAACAAATTATGCCCTTCATGGGAAAACCATTAATTTTGACAAAGTTGCTCATAAAGATTCTCACAGTGATCCTCATAAAGAGTCACACAAAAGTGTTCATAAAAATTGCCAGAATGACGGTCAGAAAAACTGTCAAAATTATTCTCAGAACTACCAAGTTCCATTCAATGCAGTTTTTCTAAAGTATGGAACATATCATCAAAATGACATGAAATTTACAACAGATAGTCGTGGTTATCAGTGTACCTGCAATTGTTTGGTTTATTTAGCTTTATGTGCAAAAAGATGTGACCCAAAAACTATTAATCTTGATAATGTTTTAAATACTGGAGACATAGTTTACAAGCAAACAGTTTTGTGTTTAAAACAGAATGGCACATTTAAGAATGCTCTACTGAGTTTTAATGAAATTCCTGAAAATATACAGACATCAGATGGTAATTTTATGATTGAAAAAAAAGAATGCCTGTATGGTACTGCTATTCAAACAAATGAATCAGCTGGTTATTGCTCATTACAAGAAGCTATTATAGAAAGCTTAAAACAGTGTGACACAGTTCTTGTCATGATAGGTGCAATTTGCTCAGCCATTTATATTCATGGAGATATCTTTTATTTCTTTGATTCACATTCTCACTCTGAGTCTGGATTGTTTGATCCAGCACAGATTTCAGGTACATCTATTCAAATTGGATTTATTAATGTTGATGACCTTGTTAATTATTTGTATGCATTCTACATAAGTTTAGCAATAGATCTGCAATCACAATATGAAATTCTTCCAGTTTGTATAAGTACAGTGGACAGTGCATCAGTAATGAGCATCCAAATTCAAAGATATTTTGATGATCAGAAAAGGAAACAGAATATGAAAAACACTGCAGATGCAAATTGTTATAACAGTGAGATCCTTAAAAAATTGAAAATCCAGAATTCAATGGATAATGGAAATGAGGGTGATGACTGCTCACAAGAATCTTCTCGTACAACATACATGAAGTTGTATATGAGAAAGAAAAGGCAGGATGTAAATTTCAGAAAAAAAGAAAAAGAAAAAGACAGAAATGCAAAAAAGTCAAAAAGGCAAGATCCAAATGTTAAATCTAATGAAAGGGATATCAAAAGATCTGCCAGACAAGATCCAGATTATAGAGCCAATGAAAAAGATAGAGACAGAGATACAAAAAGATCAAAACGAACCAATCCAAGTGTAAAAGTAAAAGAAAGAGATATTAAGAGATTAGCACGAGAAGACCCCATTGTAAAGGCAAACGACAGGGACAGCAAGAGATTAACACGAGAAGATCCCATTGTAAAAGCGAAAGAAAGCGACAGCAAGAGATTAGCACGAGAAGATCCCGTTGTAAAGGCCAGAGAAAGGGACAGCAAGAGATCTGCACGAGAAGATCCCATAGTAAAAGCGAAAGAAAGGGACAGCAAGAGATTAGCACGAGAAGATCCCATTGTAAAGGCTAGAGAAAGGGACAGCAAGAGATCAGCACGAGAAGATCCCATAGTAAAAGCGAAAGAAAGGGACAGCAAGAGATCAGCACGAGAAGATCCCATTGTTACAGCCAGAGAAAGGGACAGCAAGAGATCAGCACGAGAAGATCCCATTGTACAAGCAAGAGAAAGGGACAGCAAGAGATCTGCACGTGAAGATCCCATTGTACAAGCGAGAGAAAGGGACAGCAAAAGATTAGCACGTGAAGATCCCCTGAATTTAGAAAAGGAAAGAATCAGTAAACAGTCATCAAGGCAAAAGAACTTCACTAACAGCCAATTATATGACAAGACAGTAAAGAGATTCAAAAGAAAATGTTCAGAATTTGTACAACATGAAACTAATTTAAAAAAGAGGAAACTGCATGGTGCAACTATAGAAGAATGTATTAAACTGTTTGAACAGAAAGTATCAGTGGGTCCAGTATACATATGTACTTGTTGCCATCAAACTTGGTTTAGCGATTCTGTTGTTGATGCAAAATCATTGCATTCTTCATTGCCTGTGAGTCTCCAAAACTGCCTAACACATTACAGATCATTTAATAACATTGAATGGATATGTCATACATGTATTGATTCTTTAAGAAAATCAAGAATTCCACGTCTTTCTGTTGCAAATAAGATGGCATTTCCAGTTAGGCCTAAAGAGCTTAATTTATTCCCATTAGAGGAAAGACTAGTATCTTTAAGAATACCATTCATGCAAATACATGAGCTACCTAGAGGAGGACAGCTGTCTGTAAAAGGAAATGTAGTGAATGTACCTGTGGATGTACAGCCTACAATTCAGTCTCTTCCCCGTCATATGGATCAATCTGGTACAATTCCTGTTAAGCTAAAGAAAAAACTTCAGTACAAATCCTGCGAATTTAGTGAAAATGTTAGGCCTGTTGCAGTCATTTGTGCTTTACATTATTTAGTAAGAAACAGTGAATTGTACAAATTAGCAGGTATACAAATTGATGAAAGCTGGGAACAAGAATTTGTACAGAGTGAATCTGTTGAGAAAAGTGATGATGAAATATGTAATCAGGAAGAAGACTCAGATCATTTTAGTGAAGTTGATGAATCGGAAATTCATGTTGGAAACATGGATACATTGTTGGATGAAATTCCAGATGCAAGCAATCCTAGAGGTGATACTCAGTATGTTTTTGCACCTGGAGAAGGACAAAGACCTCTAGGAATCTACAGTGACCCTGATGCAGAATACCTGTCATTTCCTACTATATTTTGTGGTCAGAAACGCCCAGATAACAAGGACAGAAGTGTTCCAGTACAATATAGTGATGTTGTAAAATGGGAACTACGGTCTGTAGATAGAAGGGCAGCGCAGTGTGTTCCAAATATTTTTTTCAAACTGAAAAAGATTCAGATGAAAAATATAACAGACAAAGTTAATTTAGCATTGAGAAGGTGCAAATCAGAAGGGAAAAAATGGACTGCTAAAGATGTACTTGATCCTGCAAGAGTAAATGACATTATCAGACTAGATGAAGGGTATTTTATATTGAGAACTTTGAGGAATTCACCTGCTTATCTTGAAAAAAAAAAGAAGGATTTGTTTGCAATGATTAGACAACTAGGACTTCCTGCATGGTTTTGTTCATTATCTTCAGCAGATACAAAATGGTATGAATTGCTGAGAATATTAGGCAAATTGAATGATGGCAAAGATTATACAGAGACTGAACTCGAGGCTATGGATTGGAAAGAAAAATCAAAGCTTGTTCAAAAAGACCCAGTTACATGCTCTAGATTTTTTGACGACCGAGTTAAACAGTTCATAAAGATTGTTCTTAAAAGTGATCATCATCCCATTGGGAAACTAACAGATTATTTCTACAGAGTAGAATTCCAACAGAGAGGGTCGCCACACATTCATATGTTAATTTGGATTGAAAATGCTCCTAAATACAGAGAGAGTTCAGACTCAGTTGTTATTGAATTTATTGACAGATATGTTTCTTGTGCAAAAGCAGAAGAAATCAAGGAATTGGTAAATTTACAGATGCATAAACATTCAAAAACATGTAGAAAGAAAGGCCATCCAATATGCCGTTTTGGATTTCCTTTGCCACCATTTGAAGAAACAGTCATTTTGGAGCCACTTGAAAATGATATTGAGAAATACAAAGGGTTGTATAAAGAAATACAGGTCAAAATCAATCATTTGCATGAAAATGAAAATGTGGAAACCATGACATACGAGCAGTTTCTAAGAGATGTACTTGACGTAGAAGAAGACGACTATGTGAAAGCCATTAGAAGCAGTCTTAGTGGTCCAAAAGTTTTTCTTAAGAGAAGACCATGTGAAGTCCGTGTAAACCCATACATGAAGGGTGTGCTATCAGCATGGAAAGCTAATCACGATTTACAATTTGTATTGGACCCATATGCATGTGCTATGTACATAGTATCATATATAAGTAAATCTCAGAAAGGCATGAGTGCTCTTCTGGATCAAGCAACAAAAGAGGCTAGACAAGGAAATTTGGACTTAAAGAGACAAGTCAGACACATTGGAAATAATTTTATCAATGCTGTTGAAACCAGTGCTCAGGAAGCAGTGTATTTAACAATTCAGTTACCACTAACAAAATCTACAAGACAGGTTGTTTTTATAAATACATCACAACCTGAGAAAAGAACGTTTTTACTTAAACAAGCGTCACTACTGGAGAGTATGTCACCTGATTCAACAGACATCGAGGCAAACAATGATTTAAAGCGTTACTCAAAAAGACCAAGAGCCTTAGAAAATTGGTGTCTTGCAGATTTTATTTCTCAGCTTGAAATAAAGTATCCTGAGAAAGAATCTAGCATCGCTGATAATGATGATCAGTCTGAAGATGACTTAGAATTTGAATCTAAAGCAGTTGATTCTGAAAATGAAATTGAAATTGACAAGGAAACTAATACCAGGGTGAATATAGTTCTGCAAAATGGAGGTTCTATTAAGCAAAGAAAATCATTCAGAGTCATAAGATATGTCAGATTCAATAGAAGAACTGATCCAGAGAACTACTATCGTGAGCGTATGTTGTTGTTCTATCCATGGCGAGATGAAATCAAAGATCTGATAAATGGCCATGAAACCTACGAAAGCAAATATATCAGTGTACAAAGATTTGTGGAAGCTAAAGCCAGACAATATGAACATAATGCAGAGGAATTACAGAGAGCCCAAGAACAAGCTGAAAATGAATGCACAGAGTATGATGAAATAGCACCAGGTACACAGCAAAGAGAGCTTGAAGACTCTGAAGAAGGGAAATTTGAATGTCAACAATATGTTCACTTTAATCCTGATCGTGCACCAGAGCACAAAACGTATGATATTGCCCAAGATCTAGGAGTTTCACATAATGTTGTTCAGTTAATTGATCACGAAAAACGTTTGAATGATTAAGAATATTACAAAATGGTTCGATCATTGAATGTAAAACAGAAAGAATTTTTTTATCATGTGTTACACTGGATAAAAACAAAAGATGATCCATTTCATTTGTTCCTAACAGGTGGTGCAGGTGTTGGAAAATCAGTTGTTGTTAGGGCTTTGTTTCAGGCATTGCACAGATTTTTATGCTCAAAAACGGGGGAAGACCCAGATGATACAAGAATTGTACTTTGTGCACCTACTGGAAAAGCTGCATATAACATCAATGGAGTTACTTTGCATAATGCATTTTACATCCAGCCGAATAAAGGACTTAATCAGTCATTTCCTTGTGATGTCTTGAACACATACAGAATGAAATTTAGGAATCTGTCAGTAGTCATAATTGATGAAATTTCAATGGTTGGCAAAAGAATGTTCTCCCTATTGGACAGTAGGTTGAAATGCATCAAGGCAAACAAACAAGTATTTGGAGGTATTAGTATACTTGCTGTTGGGGATTTACTGCAGTTGAAACCTGTATTTGATGACTGGATTTTCAATGACCTTGACAAAGGTCTTTCAGCACTTGCACCAAACTTGTGGAAAGAACTATTTAGCATGCATGAACTCACAGAAATTATGCGTCAGAAAGATGATTTGGCATTTGCTAAAATTTTAAATAGGTTACGAGAAAACAAAATGACAGATGAAGACATTGCTACTTTAGAAACTAGAACTGTATGCTCAGATGATTCAAAAAACTTGCAGTCAGTGTCCCATCTGTTTATAGAAAATGAACTAGCAGATGCTTTCAATCTACAGTGTATTGCAAGATTAAACACACAGAAAGTGAAAGTAATAGCATATGATTCAGTTCAGGCGGATGTGTCTGCAGATATAAAGACAAAACTGATCAAATCCATACCAAAGAAACAGGCTGAAACAGCCAACTTAGCAAAAGAAGCTGAGCTTGCTGTTGGTATGAAATATAATATTACTGCTAATATTGATGTAGAAGATGGTATTACTAATGGTTCTACGTGTGAAATAAAGATGATTGATTTTAGAAAAAAAGAAAGGCTGACTCCTAGCATTGTGTGGGCAAAATTTGATGATCAAAAAATTGGTGTAAATGCTAGAAAGAAGTACTTCCACTTGTACACCAAAAACGTCAACAGAGATTGGACACCAATATTTGATATCAAAAGAACATTTCAATACAATTACAAAACATATGAAAGAATTCAGTTCCCACTTCGTCCAGCAGCAGCAAAAACTATCCACAAAGCACAAGGTGACACCCTAGATGAAGTAGCTGTAAACCTTAATTCAAAATGTAAAACAAAGATTCCCCATATTCACTATGTAGCTCTCAGCAGAGTAAAATCTTTCAATGGTTTACATATTCTTGATTTTAACAAAGATAAAATTGCTGTTGCAGACAGTGTAATTGAAGAATTACAGAGATTAAAACAAGAAGCTTTGCTGCAGTTGTGTTTCAAACCTTTGTATGAAATTTCTGATGATTTCTTTAAAGTTATTTTCAACAATACTAGGTCACTTCATGCCCATATTGAAGACATCCGAGCAGATCATAACATAACACATGCAGATTTAATTGGACTTGCTGAAACAAGACTCATTTCTAGTGATCCAGATGATCATTATGCAATACCAGGATACATAATTATAAGAAATGATCAAACATGTACTGCTGGGTCCACCAGGCCACCGCATGGGCTTGCATTGTATGTAAGAAATGGTTCAGTAGTCGATAAAGTTGTCAAATTTTCAACACCCTTACTGGAATTCATAATGGCTGATATTACTTTGAAAGGTCATATGCAAGTTGTAATTGTATACAAAGCACCGAGTTGTAAACTGCAAGATTTAAAGCAAGTTTTCAAGTCCAGTGTTGCGCCAATTTTAGATACTGAGCACTCCAACATTTTAATTACTGGTGATTTTAATTTTAATGAACACATGTCAAATAGCACTTTTGTTGATTTCATGGCTAAAACATTTAAGTGCAAACAAATTGTTTCAAAGAAAACAACCAACTATGATTCCATGTTAGATTTAGCCTTTCTAAAAACTCCCCGAGATATCTCATCAGATGCACTTAAAACAGATGTACTAGAAGCATATTGGTCAGACCATAAATTAATATACACTGCTGTCAATCTGTAGTATAGTCATCTCATTTAAGGAAAAACCCTCCAAATTAGAAAATGGCCAACTTAACATTGCATTTGCTGCAGTGTTAAATTGGCCATGAGTGGTTAGGCTAAGGTTGGGTTCCACTCATTTGTACAGTGAAATCTGTTGTACTGATTCTTGCCTTTCTGTCAGTTTTGTTTAGAAACATGAGGCTCACCATTTGGCCACATCAAATCAATATGTAGGTCACAAAAAATATGGTTTGGGAGGGAGGATTTTATTTTTCATTTTTCATACCTGAAGTTACACACTATTGTCAAAAATCTGATAAATTTTGAAGACGAAATAGTAAAATTTTCTGAAATTTCAAATTTGAGGTAAAAACAAAGGTAACTAGATGGAGGTGTTGTCGGAAACGACAACTATCCCCCCACCCCTGCATTGATTTTTGGCCCCTAATTCCCTACTTTACCTTTCACTTCTACAACCGAAGACGAGTACACAGATATATTACAACCCTATCTTTAGACAATTTTTAAATTTGGCCCTTTTTTCCTTCTAGGCCCCTTAAATCCCTACAGTATGGGTTATAATC
>JAOXYI010207274.1:0-11075 GCA_028566495.1 Lithophaga antillarum | reverse complement strand
ACAGCATTTTAAACCCCTATTACAGAAAAACAAGCCTGGATACCCCCATATTTCTTTCGTTATTCTGATAGAGAATTAAAAATTGTACTTTCATGCAAAAATACAGGAGTTTGTTGGATACTGTCCATTGCTGCTACTTGACCTTAATGTTAATTGGAATTACAAGATGTCCCAACAAGGAGCATAGCTTAACAAGATTTTGGTGTGTGAAAGTCAGTGAATTAATTAGTGTGGCCTTATTGAGAATACATGTACAGCTGTATCATTGTTTATTATGCAAGAACAATTGGAATGTTTGTATGTTGTTTTTAGTTCAAAAGTACTTCCAGTGATGAAGAGAAATTTGAAAATGAAGCATGGATTCAACAATTTAGCAGCAAAAGTTCAGCTGAAGAATCACCAGTTTTAGTCCCAGTAGATAAATCAACAAAGAAAACTAACAGTATATCACAGTAAGACTCACTAAAAGTTTTTCTATCAGAGCTTTCAGTCTTAACTTCAACAGGAGGAAAAGAAAACATAAATACAGCAACGCTAGATTTATAAGTCAAAACAATATGACCATATACACAAAGATTAGGCCACATTAGACATAATTCTTTGATTTATATATCTCAACCAACCATATTCTGTTTTTCTGATTTCTTAATTTTGAACAGGTTTCTGCACAAATTTATATGTAAAGACACTTGCTTGTCAACTTTTATGTAAATTTAGAGTAAGAGCCTAGGAATTGACTAATTTACACAGCCTACATATAATGCATAATGCTGGCTAGTAACCCACGCTACTGGCAGAAAAGAAGGGATTGAAAATAATCCAACTGAAGAAATCAGTAATAAAATCTGACAGAATTACATATCATTTTGATCATATTCCTGTGTACTCTGTGTTGTTTATTGCGACTAAATATCTTTAGCTACATGTATGGTAAATGTTTCATGTATTTTTTTCACTATTGTGATACTGGTACTTTTGACAGCTGAAATTGTTTGCCATCCCTATACACTTCATACAGTATCTTTTCTACTGTTTCCTTCCTTTGTGTTTACATAAAAAACAGAGTTATTTACACATAAATTTGAACTATGGAAAAGTTCTTGTATTTTTATTCTCCAGTAGTTTTATTTACTAACACTGTCTACATATCATGTCAGTTTCTTAAATAAAAAAAATATGTTTAACCTTTGATCTTTAAAGGTACAAATTGATCGTAAAATCAAAATAAGCTACATATATATAAAACTGCTCATAAAAGAATTCGTTATAAAATGATTAATTAACCAGTGCTGGGATGTTTACATGATGAAAGTGTTTAACTGTGCAATGAATTCACCATTTCAGGAACTAAAAATTGGTAATTCTATTGTGAATACACCAAAAGTTTAAATGTTGTACTGTCATTGGATCAATTGCCATTGTTTACTACATTTTCCACCAATCATGACGTTTTGGTATACAGAAGTGAAATTTTTACCCACAATGCAGTAGATTCGAAAACAGCAAATTGTTCTGCAGTAATGAAGCTTTACCGCATTTTGAACAATCATGCCTCATGAAATATTTAGTATAAGAGTTAGTGCATGAAGTATTTACCATAATGGTGATCACCAAATGAATGTTTAACATTATTAACAAGAGAAAATCTGATGGTGACTCTTGTGGTAAATATGGGAATTTTTGTGTCGGGTAATTTCTGCTTATTTCTCAAGAAAGTGTGAAAATTCCCTCCCCCCCCACCCCCACTTCCACATGAACATTTTCAACAATATACACATTACAGTAAAACTAAGGGTCCATTTTATACTTATCAGCCATATTGCATAACTGTCACACAATTGTCGCGTGAATTTTGCTAATTGATAGCGGACAAGTAATATGTAGAAATGTCTTTAAATTTAGTGAATTTTGCTAAGATGACTCTTGTGTAAATCATGTGACAATCACAGAATGTCACACGACAGTTGTGTGATGGTCACTGAAGAAGTATAAATGATCCTATTTGTAATATGTGAAAATAATACGCAAGTGAAATCATGAAAATTACAACCAATGAAAATAACCACATTAATGTAAATGAAACAAATGTAAATTTTTGGATGATAATCAGGAAATTTATATCTTCTGATAGTTTTGTTAGTGTACCTTTGCATTATTTGTAATCTTAACCATTTTTTTATTTATGTACAGTTGGGAAGATGTTGTTGAACAACACTTTGCTATACAATTACCAAAGAAAAAATTAGAGATTATGTCCCCTGATGAAGAAGCAGTAGATAAACTGAGACAATTACCTGCTAACTGGACTATAGAATGTGAGGAAACCTTAGTCAGATTAATGTCACAACATATACCTCCAGAAAATGACCATTTAGGAAGTGTAAAAAATTATGTTGAAGCTATTGATGTTTCTTCTTGCTGTGTAAGTACCCCTGATGTATTTGTAAGAGCTTTAAAAATCAGACGTGCTTTAACTGTTAGTAAATTTTGACCAAATCATGAATCATATGAAAGTGTTTTCCAGCCCAATACCAATGTTTTTGATTAATTGCTAAAATTACATTCAGATGTGACTCATTTTAAGATTTAGTACATGACAGCTGTATAGACTAGAAGAACCAGAAATTTGACAGTTCAGTTGCAGATATTTCAAATTATATGAAAATGAAAATCTCACAAGATAGTATTTAAGATTTACATATTCATGTATTTCATTTAGACATTTCATGTTATTTTTGAAGAGATTGCATTGCAATGTGCTTCTATGTTACGGTGTAGCCAGTTGAACATTACAGCAAAATGTGCAATTTGTTAAGCAAACGGTACAATATTCAGCACATCTATTCATACAGACAAAACAACTGTATGTTCAGTCTTTTGACACGATTAAAGAAATGTTTAGTTAGAAATTTTATGACTTTGAACATAGCCATATAAACATACAAGAAAAATAACACTACGACAGTGAAAGAGTCCAGTGTAGGTGCTTTTTTGGAGATATATCCGAGACATATATGACGAGTATGTAAACCATACAGTCAAATATGTACATTGTATTTCAAATGTTTGTTTTTTTCTGCAATCTCGTCTTTTTTTCTTATTTATATCTTTTCTCGCTACATATACTGTATCTATCAAATAATAAAATCTTATAATTATTTTAAGGCCATTTTTTAAAATTCTTATGACTGCCAAAAGCAGAGTAGCCAAAATGAAGAGAATTTTTATGGTTCTGAGTCTATTAATGGTCAGGAATGATTTATTATTGTATTGTTGAATATTATGTTACTTTATTCTGATATCATTACCAACGAATATCAATTTTCAGACTGACCTGTCAGATTTTGAGATGGCAGCAGATCCCAATGTGGAAATATTATTTGTATGTAAAGGTCACCTATTCATTAATTTCACATTCCCTAGCTCCTTTTTGGAAATAAACAAATTTGACAATATTTTAATATGATTTATAGAAATGCAGTAAAACATACGCTGGTTCATCACCTTTTGTGATTTATAAGTAGCCAGAAAAGTTACTGTTATTGTGTTATCACCTACATGTAATTGTAAAATTACGATTTTGAATATGTACCAATTTATGTTTTACTTAAATCAATGTGATGAGAAACATTGGAAATGTTCATTATTTAATTGTCTGGAGCACATTTCAGAATACATTGATTTGTGTAGATAACAGATTTGCATTTTTTTATTATCCTATTTCCCAACCAAGTTGGGATGAGGATTAGCATTTGAATTGTTTGTCAGTCTTCCTTTGGTACATCTAGATGTCCAGCTTTCACTTTAAGATACATTTCTATTTTATGAAAACTTATATGACACTTAAAAACCTCATTTGTGTATTACTTTTGATTATACTATACAATAGTTAGGTTATCAATTTTATACTTCAGAGATTCTTTTTCAGGATTGTATTTACTTCAGTTTCATGGTTACTGTTACTTCTACAGATATATGTCTTTGATAGAAAGAAACTGTTGTATAAGAATTAGGTCAGTTTGACATATATGTTTTGCCACTTGCCAGAGTTGCTTTGGTTCAGTTTTGTGTATAGGTCGGTTTCGAAAGTACTAGAACTTGGATACTTGGACCTTGTTGACCTGCATTGTTAGGGATTCCCATAGATCATTTTAGAGAGGAGGGCGCTGCCCTCCTTTAGAGCTACCCCACACTTTGCCCTTCTATGTATTATCTTGTTAGGGATATTCCATTTAAATTTACCTTGGAGAAGGTTAAACACCAATTTTTTCAGACCTCCACCCCCAATAGAAATAATTCTTATATGCCAACTAGAAATTCAGATTGAAGCACCCCCATCTAGATATTAAAAATTAAACTGGCAATCAGCCCCATTAAATTTAAATGGAATAATCCTTAATGAATGCAATATTTCCTGTTACATTCAGGTGTAATATATATTTGCAGGCTTGAAATATGTGTCAAATTTATTTTAGTCTACAATTTGAATGATTTATTCACACAGTAAGAAAACTGGCCCCAATGTTACAAATGATGGTTAATATGAATTCTGGTCCCCTCTTTCCTTGCCACATGTCAGATCTTTCTATCCCCATGAAAGTTCTATGGGAAACGCTATACATGAATGACTCTGGTTCGGTTTTACATTTAGGTCTGTTTCTTTGGAATTGCAGCTGCTGCAAAAATTAAACTTAAGTGACAAACACCTGTTTGATAGTGATGAACCATGACACAAGAATTAGTTCCCTCATGCCATATTTTGCAATAAATAACTTCACGTTTTACAGAGGTAAAGAGACTGTCATCATTTCGTTGATGCATCCTTGATAACTATTGATAGTTCAAATATTTAGGACTAAATGCTGTACAATATTAATCAAACAGTGTCACTACAATTTTAGCTCTCATAATCAATTGAAATCACAATATGATTTCCAAACTTCTCTGTCCCAGATTTGAACTGACATTGTTTTTTTTTTACCCAGGACATCATCCCCTTGTATAGTTTAACAGCATTCCTTAACCTTCTATCTTCATTGAAGATCCATTGATGCACATGTACAGCTATGTATCATCCATTTTTCAGCTGTGTTTGTCTGAAATATTTATGACTGTTGTACATTATTGGTGATAGTGCAGGGATAGTTGTTGTTATACACTTTTGGTAGAGAGATGTGTCAGGTGATCATGTGGAAGCTTTAAATACAAAATGTACATAGTGGTATGCATATCAACAGAAATAGGCATTGCAATGAAATTGTACATCTTTCAAAGTATGAGGAAAGCAAGTCATTACAATATAGTATCTTGACCAACAATGATCTTCCCTATGGGTTGTTCACAATGTCATATTCCTAGGTCTGTATTTTTGCACATCTGGCGCTTGACTCAACTTTATTACATGAATGTATAATTTTTTTCTAATGTGTATTTCATATGATGTTAATAATGGCTGTCATACATAACTGAGCTTTAAATGTATTTCTGGGAGATCTGAACATCAATGCTTTGATTTTCTTTTTGTTTCTATGTACAGAAATGTATCATAAATATTCATGACATGTACAGACTTTATATCTGAATTTTGAATTCATAGTGTAATTATATTTAAAAGCTTATACAAATCCAATAAAAATCAATGTTTCCTGCCAAAATATTAAAATTAAAGATAGACCTTGCACAGCACAAATATTCTTCTAGTCATGGAGTAATGTGGTAATTTATAGTCTAGTAGAATGTGTAAAGTGAGTAGGAGCTTATAGGATTTATTTTGTTTGGGCCTTTTAGTTATAATGCATAGAGATGTGGGAAGAATTTCTTTGTCATAGGTGTTGTCACTTTTTCTGGTGGACAGGTGGTGGGAATAATAAATTCAGGTTTCCAATTTTATAAAGATCTTAAATGAATTAAATAGGGTACTAGTGGGTGGTCTAACTTGAAAAAGAAAATATGTCTTGTTTCTTTCTTGGGAATTTTTATGCTAACTAAGGAGTATCAAGTTGAACATTTTCATAAGGATTTTTGTTATTTGAAGGCAAATTCTACTGTTTGCATGAAAAATGCATAAAATTGAATATTTCAAGACCAAAAAAAAAAAAAAAGTAACAGAAATGTATAGCTGCTGTCTCAAATAACAAATGTATCATTGTTAAATCATGGGAATTTCATTAAATTAGCTTTATATACTTAAGGATGTACGTTTTTTCCATTCTCTGACAGTTTTTGTGTTGCTTGCATAACAGGATGACACATAGGAATCACTGTCTGTCGCTTTGCATTGTCCTGCATCATTGTCATCACACTTATGCCATGTTCCCAACTCCTGCTAAACCAGTTGATGGTTTTTTTTATGAAGTTTTTCTTGCCAGTATGAAATTATTATGCCAAAAATCCCTCATATTTCCAAAGTTACCTCTGTATGCACATGACTTTGCATGGAATCTAACAAGTAATTACATAGTTCCCTGCAGTTCCTGCAGAGGAATTATAGGATTGTTGTCTGTTTGTCTGTCAGTCTGTTCCTATAAGACATTTCCACCTTTGATTCAAAGATGATTTTATATGTACCTCTCATATTTTGTAGTTCTGTAGTGAACAATAGAGCATGATGAACATTACATATTTGAAAATTAAAGATAACAGAATGGCAGCCATTTTTGTGATATTTAAACAATATGTTTTGACAATACCACCTAAAGCTCAAACATGGTTTGAGATGTTCCTCTCATATTTTTTAGTTATGCAGTGGACAATGAGGCATGATGCAGATGAATTTCATGTTGTTGAAGCAGTAAAGATGAATGAATGGCAGCTATTTTTATGATATTTTATTGATGTTTTTTAATGTTACCACCTGATGCTCAAAAATGGTTTGAGATGTTCCTCTTATATTTTGTAGTCAGGAAGTAGATACTGAAGCCATTATGCATATAATATACTTTTTAAAAAATCAAAAATGGCCGATTGGTGGCCAATTTCACAACATTTTAGTAATTTTTTTTATGTGACCACCTCTGGCTCAAAGATGATTTCAGATGAACCTCTCATATTTTATAGTTGGGTAGTAGACATGATGCAGTCAAATGTTTTTTGTGAAAATACGATAGCCTAATGGAGGCCATTTTTGTCTTGCCTGTGACAAAACTCACAGGAAGCAAGACATAGGTATGCTTTTGACAGTGGCGACGGCTGCGGCGTTAACTCTGCGTCTCATTTTCCTGCTCAGGTCCATTTCTCAGTAACCACACATCATACAGCAACCATATTTGGTCCACACATTCATCAGGGGATGTTTGGTCCACAAAATCACCAGGGGATGTACATACCAACCTGACACATATCATTTGACCTTGACCTCATTTTCACGGTCCACTGACTTTTTTAAATTTGCGTCACATTTTTGTGCTCAGGTCCATATCTTAATAACCACATGTCATACAGCAACTATATTTGGTCCACACATTCACCAGGGGATGTACATGTCAGCCTGACACATGTCACTTAACCTTGACGTCATTTTCTTGGTCCACTGACTTCGTTAAATTTGCGTCACATTTTTGTGCTCAGGTCCATTTCTCGATAACCACACATCATACAGCAACCATATTTAGTCTGCACATTTACCAGGGGATGTACATGTCAGCCTGACACATGTCTCATGACCTTGACCTCTTTTTCATGGTCCACTGACTTTGTCACATTTTCATGCTCAGGTCCATTTCTCAGTAGCCACACATCATACAGCAACCATATATGGTCCACACATTGACCAGGGGATGTACATGTCAGCCTGATGCGTGTCACGCAACCTTGATCTCATTCTCACAGTCCACTGACTCTGTTAAATTTGCGTCACATTTTCGTGCTCAGGTCCATTTCTCGATAAGCACACTTCATACAGCAACCATATTTATTCCACACATTCACCAGGGTATGTATATGTCAGTCTGACACATGTCACATGATCTTGATCTCATTTTTACGGTCCACTGACTTTGTGAAAATTTTGTGCTCAGGTCCATTTCTCAGTGACTACAAATCATACAGCAACCATATATGGTCCACACATTGACCAAGGGATGTACATGTCAGCCTGATACATGTCACATGTCCTTGACTTCATTTTCACGGTCTACTGACTCTGTTAAATATGCATTATATTCTTATGCACCGGTCCATTTCTCGGTAATTACACTTCACACAGCAACCAAATTTGGTCCACACATACATATACATGTCAGTCTGTTACATGACCTCGACCTCAATTTCATGGTCAACTGACTTTGTTAAAGTTGAGAGACATATTTGTGTGTCCACCCTTGTTCTTTTTTAGCTTTAATCCGTCTTTTGTTAGCTCACCTAACCCTTCGGGTGAAGTATTGTTATCACTTGGCGTCCGTCGTCGTCGTCGGTGTCATCGGCGATAGCTTTTCATATTTCAATATTCTCCACTGAAACTAGTGGATGGATTAGAAGCAAACGTGGAAAGATGTTTCGTTGATGGTGCTCTATATTTTTGGTGACAATTGGAACTTCAACATGGCCATCAGAGCAAATAATGTGTTCTTTTTGGCTAAAATCTCAACGATCTTCTTGTCAGAAGCCAATTGAACTGCAATATTTTCATATTATTTCCTAGATGTTCATCTACCAAGTTTTTATTTTTGTTGCCGATCTGACATCAAAGATGGCCGCCACCGGAGGAAAAAGTTTAACGTAGGTCTAAATGGGAAATGTTTTAAAAATCCTTTTTTTCTTAAACCACTTGATGGGAATGGGTGGAAGCAGGAATGTTCCTTGGATGGTCTTTCTGCACAGTGTATACCTTTGGTGCCGATCGGAACTTCAACATGGCCGTCAGGGCAAATAATGTGTGCTGATTTGGCTGAAATTTCAACGATCTCCTTTTCAGAAACTACGTTGCTAATGCAACTGTAATGATGTCATAATATTTCTTAGATTATCCTCTATCAAGTTTGTACTTTTCGTGTCAATCAGACATCCAAGATAACTTCCACCGTGAGACAAAATTTAACATAGGATTGAAGGGGGATAATGCCTGAAAAATCTTTTTGTTTGAAACCACTACTGACACAGAATAAAGGCAAAAGGGGCAGGAATGTTCCTTGGATGGTGTTCTACAAAGTATATTGATAGTTCCGCGTTTGACATTGCTGCCAGAGCAAATAATGTGTTTTTATTGGCTGAATATTTGACAATCTTCTTGTCAGAAACCACATAACCAATGGAAATGTAACACATTTTTGTATTGTGATAATGTATTTTAAATAATCTCCTAGCTGTTACTTTTCATGCCGATCAGAAAGCCGGAAAAAGTTTAAAATAGGAATGAGCTGGGAAATGTCTGAAAAGTTTTTGCTTTTTTTGTCTGGAATCAGGAGATAGAATGGAAGAAAGCTTGAAGGGAATGTTACCTAGATGAAATTCTTCAAACTGTACTTTTAGTGCTGATTGGAAATTCAACATGACCACCAGGACAAATAAAGTGTTGTGAATGGCTGAAATTTTAACAATATTCTTGTCATAAACCACATGGCTGCTGGAACTGTAATGTTGTTGTCATATTCGTTAATTGTCCTGTACCAAGTTTGTTACTGTTTGGTCTGATCAGAAATCCAAGATGGCCACCACTGCTGGACAAAGTTTTAACACGAGACTCAATGGGAAATATGAAATTTCTAAAAGGTCTTTTTGTCTAAAACCAATGGAAAGTTCCTTGGATGATATTTTACAAAATTTACAAAATTTGTCCACTAGCTCAGCCTGCTGTTCAAGATGAGCTCATTGCTACGAATGATTTTCTAGTTTACGTAAACAAAAAATTAATGTTTTGCCTATTTGATAAGATGAAATCAGGTGAGCGATGCAGGCTCATGTGAGCCTCTAGTTTAAATATTTTGTTAGTTCGTCGTCTCGTCCAATGTCCTTCTAGGGAGCTTTTTGTATGAATATTTAAGTTTTTTGCTTGACCGTTTGCCGTCCGGAGAAAGCTGTTCTCCATCTTCACCGGTCTTGGGAAGAACTCATCATCACATATCAAAATGTAATTAATTTGATGAAGTGCACTGTTGCATCTGTATGCAGTTTTAATGCACAGTGATGGGATCCCGGGGTTGGGTGGTACTGTCAAGTAGTTCGTACTGATTTTTGTTTGGGGGCGAGTATTATTCTGTGATTTCCTTATTTCTTGAGGTTATCAAAAACTGGCAGCTATTATCCTTTTTTTTGGGGGGGGTGGTATGTGAAAAACTAGTATTTTTGTATGGTATTTTGTAGTGTTGGGCCGGTGATCGACTCTAGTCAAAAGTCGATCGGTTCAGGGTAATCGATTCCTATAATCAATATTAAAATTCCATAATCGATTAATCGAAAAAAAGAAAATGGGATAAAATTCTTGTTTTAATTTAGGATGTAGTGTGGTGTACATACATTTTAATAAAATTTAGATCTTACTTGTTTGAATTTTCCGTTTGCCTCGTGTTTAATTCTCAGTTTTATTAAGCGTATAATTGAAGTGGTGGACAAAGTAATTTTTGTAACCTTTGTATAAACCGATTGTGTAATCGATAGTCGATTGGTTCAGTGTTTCCGATTACAAACCGATAATGGTGATTTTTGACCGATTGCCCATCACTAGTATTTTGGGGGTGGTGGTGGTGGTGGACTAGATTTTGGAACATTTCGGTTGGTAGAATTTTTTCCATCTGACGAAACTACGTATCACGAATCTTTCAGAGTACCCTCTGATCCACCCCATCCCCGGAAGTGACCTCTGTCAAAAACCTAAATTGGACCTGCAATTCTGATTAAACATAAAAGACTGAAGGTCATCAACAGATACGTCGTGCAGACGCTTAGAAGTAAACTGTTGATGAAAATGGTGTTTGTATTTTGAAATTTTGCATTATAAAGTGAACGGTTTTCTTCATTATCGTTGCACTCCAACTGAAAGTTTGAATACTACTATAAATCCGAACAATAAACTTTTCGAAAATTCAAACTCACGTAAAGTGTGATTTTCCCAGTTCATAAAAAATTTCAATTTTCAGTAACAT
>JAOXYI010207167.1:0-11075 GCA_028566495.1 Lithophaga antillarum | reverse complement strand
CTTATCTGCTAATACATTGTTCAAAGCAGTTTTTATACTGTCATTGGTAACTTTGTCATATTGGGTATTGGGTAACTAAAAAAAAAAAAAAAAACCAGGACAGGATAGAGTGAAAAATAAAAAGTCAGGTCAGAAATTACAACTGAAAAAAAATCCAGGATAAAAGATTTGATCCTAGCACCCCCCCCACCCATAAAAATCAAATGGTTGCTCCCTAATTCAAGGATATTGAAGGGTAATATACTGATATGTTATAGTTTGAATAACGCTGTCTCAACAGTTTAGTTTAGTTATATTTATTAAAGTACATGTATTGCATGTTACCATTACTTTGCATTTTATAAATCACAAATGCACGTGTTCTATTGAGAAAATAGAATCTCAAATTTCAACAAATCATCTTTATTGTTAAAAATGCATAGTAATTAGAACTGTGACCATTTGAAGAACTTAAAGTACAATACAGTACATTTAAACGCATACTCATGAAAGAGACATCCATTTCTTATTCAGCAAAAAAAAAAAACTTTTTATAACAACGATAGTCATGTTTGAAATATGAAACACAGACCATATTTCCCCCCTCGACGATACACTCTACCTTTCTGCACTACTTTTTGGAATTTTTACTGTCTTCTTGAAAGATACTTAAACCTGTTAAAAGTACATTTCTTTCTGTTTTTACACATAAATTTCGCTGACTCCCTAACGTATGCTAATTAATAACCATCACACCTTTTGTTAAAGTCTTTATATCGAAGGTTTAATGGTTGTTCTTCTCCCTGTACATTTCAATACTTACATGCAAAGTAAATGATTTTGATCAAATTACAGGCAGGTATTCAAAAATCTCAGACATGAAAATTTATTGCTTTGGCCATGTGTTAGATTTTTTTGTCTTGAGAAGAATAGAAATGCACTATAAGTATATTGTGATTCTAACTGAAAAACGCGAACAATACGAGAGTTAAATATCATAAATAATGATAAAGTTATTATAAATAATATTAAATAATTTTTATCGCCTTTGAAGGCTATAAACATATTAAACATTTTGAACACAATACTTAAATATATCTTTTCATGTATTAAAAGTACAATGCACAATAACGTTAGAAAGAGGACGAATGAAAGAAATATAGTTCCGATTCTTCAAAGAAGAATCAGAGGTCTTGGAATCTGATCTTGACCTTGTAAAAGCTAGATGTCAATTTGATTTTTTAATATTGACACCAACTCTCTAGAACATAATATTTTTCATTACTGAATGATTATAACTAAAGATATTTTGATAAAAATCAGTGTAAAAGTAGACACATAGTATAATTGCATTTTTTACTCGCAGTAAGATGTTCTACAAAATGGCGGTTTCAACAATGGTAACTGTTTTAACCCCTTCCCTTATGCACACACAGCCATAGTCAAGGACCTACTTGCAAATGTGCAAAATTCCTAGATTTGAACAACCAATATTTTGGGACAAAATCAATTCAAATGTCTTGTATATGATAAACGATATTTGAGGGGTAAAAAATTAGGACATGACTTGACCTTTTAAATTTTAGCATAAATGGGGGTCATGACTCATAGAGGTCACTGGTGACGACCCCAGCTCTACATAACTTACAATTGTCAAATTATAGTGATGCAATGGTCTGAACAAACATATCTAGGGGTGTACCTCGTACAGCAAGTAATTGATTGATGAATGAAAGGAGGAGGCATATAACCGTAATTGGGATCAAGAGACAATTCACTGTTTTATAGTTTCGGAGAGGAGTGTATGAACAAAGATAAAAAATAAGAATGTGACCTTGCCTTTTGAATTCATAACCTTTTTCAATTTCAGAGTCAAGAAGGATAATAGTGAAGGTCCCATGCCTCTTCGACTTACCGTTCGTGATTTTTAGTGAAAAAAATGTTCTGTCAAGAATATACAGGGAGATAACTCCCATAAGACATCATCGGATTCCCTTCAGACAAATAAAACATAATTAGAGTAAATGATCCTTAACAAATTGGACCAAGTTTCATTTCAGTATTTTAATGGTTTCAGAGTGGTAATAGAAAACAGATTTTCGGTGTTCAGGGAGATAACTGCGTAAGAAAAAGGGGTTCGACCAATCAGGTTGAAAATCAAAATTTTGAAGTATGCCCAAACTAATATTGTAAGAATGATTTTTATTTGTCACGTACTTTTTTTCACAGTGTCAGTTTGAAAAAGTGGCAGAAAAGAAAACTAATAATAATTACATTGTAGAATTGTAGAATGTGACCCTGACATTTCACCAAGTAACCTTTTTTCAAGGTCAAAAGGCATGAGGGATAATACTAAAGGTCCCATGCCTATACGACTTACCGTTCGTGAGTTTTAGCGAAAAAAACTGTTCTGTCAAGAATATACAGGGAGATAACTCCCATAAGACATCATCGGATTCCCTTGGAATGTTGTTTTACGCCGAGCCTGCATGCAATTTTTCAGCTATAACATGACGAGAACAAATGATAATCATATATTGTGATGTCGGCTTGTACTAGATCAACTCGCCGAGCTGAATTTTTAGTGCTAACTCACTTCAAGTAACAGCCTGCAGTAGGCAGTAGGCATTGCGTGTTTAGCGGAGAAGCAGCAAGTTCTACACTGAAATAGATTTGTACCTCGATCTCCCGCAGTCTAGGCGAGCACGCCAATCCTTATACACCACGGGAGGCAGTTAAAAAATCTAAGTTATCTGATGACAGTGATAGCTGATAATTTTAACAGTTTCTGCTATTACTCCAGTACTTACGAACACATGGACCCTAGGGAAAAAATATAGGTATATGGTTGAGTGGAAACCACTCGACCATATACCTATATTCTGTTTGTCCCCCGGGCCCCAAGCTGTGCTTACGAAATATGACAGTGGGGCATCATGAAAATTTCCAAACTCACACTTTTTTCAAACTGTTGCAACGCTCACAAAGAGCCCTCGACTAGCTAGTAACACATAACAGGAATCCTAGTATTCCATGCAAAGTAAAGTTATCATAAAGTGTCGTTGTTATATATTCAATCAGAGACATATAAAACCTCTGATTCAATTACCGTTTTGCTCACATAAAATGTAATGTCTTGGTGCATGTCCTAGTTTTCCAATAAAATAAACCTTTTCAAGGTTAGTCTTGAATTTGCCCCCAGCCGAAACGTCATAGTCTAAGTTTACTGTGACGTCGGAGTTGCCCAGGACGTTCGTTATGGCAATTTTGACGTCACAGTAAACTTTGTCTATGACGTTTCGCCCCGGGGCAAATACAAGACTAAAGGTTTATTACCGGTTTGAAAACCGAACTAAAACCGAATAGATTCAAATCTTCTCATATGTGCATGTATGAGAGTCGGACAGTAGCTGTTTTTAACTTAAATTATGTTACGTCCAGACTTACTATATCACATGATTCAGTTTGGGTAGTTCCGATATTAAAGACAAAAATATGTCAATGAGAAACCAAAAACAAATTAGAGACTCACCTGATCCTGTTACGCTCACCTGGTTCTAATCTGACCAGCTACCATCTCGGAGCTCCAGTCAGTATGAAAAAAAAAAATGAATTTGATGAATTGATATCTTAATAATTTGTGAATAGTTTCGTTTATTTAAGGTCAGTTGTTTCTGAGGTCACCTTCACGTTATTACCCCCTCGCCCAACGAAGTTGGCTTGGGGATATAGCATTTCTTTCGTTTGTCCGTTCATCCGTTCGTCCCGGTTAAGTTTTACGCTCAAGTCCATTGCAGTAATATTACACATGTACAACAATGAAACTTCACACGCAGATACATCTTGGATAGTTCTAAGCCTTGCTGCAGAAATTGGATCATCTTGACCTACATTTTATGCTTCAGTAACTTTGGTTAAGTTTAACGCTTAAGTCCATTGGAGTGATACTACAACCTGTACAACATTGAAACTTCATATGTAGATACATCTTGGGTAGTTCTGATCCATGCTACAAGAATTGGATCATCTTGACCTACATTTTACGCGTCAGTGACTTCCGTTAAGTTTTAGGCTTAGGTCTATTTGGAGTGATACTACAAGTTGTGCAACAATAAAACTTCATATGTAAATTCAGCCTCAACAGGTCTAAGCCTTGCTGCAGTAATTGTATCATTCTCACCTATAAATTTTACGCTTCAGTGACACTGGTGAAATTTTGTGCTTAGGTCTGTTGGAGTGGTACTACAACCTGTACAACAATGAAACTTCATATGCAGATTCATCTTGGATAGTTCTACGCCTTTCTACAAGAATTGGATCATCTTGACCTACATTTTACGCTTCAGTGACTATGGTTAAGTTTTGTGCTTAGACCCATTGGAGTGGTACTACAACCTGTACAACAATGAAACTTCATATGCAGATACATCTTGGATAGTTCTAATGCTACAAGAATTGGATCGTCTTGACCTACATTTTATGCTTCAGCGATTTTGGTGAAGTTTTGTGCTTAGGTCCATTGGAGTGATACTACAACCTGCACAACCACTTTTATTTGTGGCTACCTTTAGTTCTAAACCAGTGTACAAGACGTATGTAATCTTTACCTGCATTTCACGATTTACATTGGGGCGAGGGGATTGGCTTCGCTCAGCGATACACCTTTTGCTTGTTTATCTTCAAGTAAATTTCCCGTAGTGTATAATTATATTTCTCAGTGGTGGACATCTTGGAATCCTGACAGGTATGAACAACATAAACTCGGTGACAACTGTTGATCAGTCATGAATAGTTTTGGTTTAATTGTCGCTTGTCTTTCTAAGAAGAAAACCTTTAAGTACATTTCACATCGGGTCCAATGTTACACTGTGTTCCACGGTGGCATCCACGTGGAATTACAATCAGCATGAAAACCATAACTTGGTAAAGGAGCATCCAATGATCACTCATGAATAATAACTGTCACAATTGTTTACAAGATCTTTAAACCCATTTTCCATGAAGTCCAATGTTAAATTCTGTGGTGGCTGCAATCATAATAAAAACCATCCAGTGATTATTCTTGAAAGTTTAGTTTTGGTTAACTGTCTCAGTTGTTTCCAAGATCCCCATAGGGTCCATTATTAAACTATGTCCCATGGTGGCAGACATCTTGGAATTCTGAATGAGCATGAAAGTCAAAAGCATGGTAAAGGATCATCCAACGATCATTCATGAACTGTCTTAGTTTCTTTCCGAGAAGATCTTCAAATGCATTTTCCATAGGTTTCAGTGTTAAACTATGTTCCACAGTTGTGGCCATTTTGGAATTCCAATCTACACCCGACACACTGGTTTGGTAGAGGGCCTTCCAATAATCATTCAAGGACGTGTTTAGCTTCAACTGTTGTAGTCGTTTCCAAAATGAAGATTTTCAAGTACATTTCCCATAGGATTCAGTGTTAAACTATGTTCCACGGTGGCGGCCATCTTGGAATTCGGATCTGCACCAAAAAAACAATTTTGGTAAAGAACCTTCCAATGATCATTCAGGGACATGTTTTGCTTCAACTGTTGTCGTCGTTTCCAAGAAGATCTTAAAGTACATTTCCTACATGGTAAAATATTAAACTATGTTCCACGGTGGTGGCCATCTTGGATTTTCAATCAGCACCAAAAACACAGTTTTGGTAAAGGACCTTCCAATAATCATTTATGGCTATGTTTCGCTTCAACTGTCTTACTTGTTTCCAAGTAGTAGATCTTCAAGTGCATTTCCCATAGGGTCCAATATTAAACTATGTTCAACGATGGCGGCCATCTTGAAATTCAGATTGCACCAAAAACAGCTTTTTGGTAAATGACCTTCTAATGATCATTCATGGCTATGTTTCGCTTCAACTGTCTTACTTGTTTAAAGCACAAGATCTTTAAAGTATATTTCCCATAGGGCCCAATGTTAAACTATGTTCCATAGTGGCGGCCATCTTGGATGTCGGACCAACTTGTCAAAATAGATTTGAAAGAGGACCATCCAAGGACTGTATGTACCAATATTGGTTCAATTTGGTTCAGTGGTTCTAAAGAAGATCATTAAAATTTTACCATTTTCAACCAATCAGAGGCCATGGCGGCCATCTTGGATGAAGGTCGGGCTGTTGGATACATTGCTGAAAGGGGACTTGCCAAGGACCATCCCTGCAAAGTTTGCTTCCAATTGGCTTAGTTGTTCTGAATATCTTTAAAATTTTCCCATATTGTCCTATGTTGAACTATGTCCCGCGGTGGCAGCCATCTTTAATGTCGCACAGACTTTTTAGATACACTTTTGAAAGAGGACCATCCAAGGACTATATGTACCAATATTGGAGCCATTTGGCTCAGTGGTACTAAAGAAGCAGATCGTTAAAATTTTATAATTTTCAACGAATCAGAGGCCAGGTGAGCTAACAAGAAAAAAGGAATATTGGCTGTACTCAACTAGAAATCTGCTTCAATTAAATACAGTATACCTATTTTTGAGGAAAACCCGGACAGCTATACATCTGAACCGATGAAACCACCGACCTTGGGTAGGTGTCTGGAAACCTTAACATATAAAGAGAAGCGAGCATGATAGTGGTGTTAGGCCAGTGGTCATGAGTCAACGACTTTAACCACTCGGTCACTAAGGCCCCTGATAACATGTAGAAAAATATAAAAGGCCACTGTCTGTGCCCTTGACTATGATGAAAAAGATCTCCAATTTGTATACACAACATTATCTAACAACACAACGTAATACAAATTTTATTCCTTGTTCAAATATTTAAATAAATATGAATACCGGCTGTCGGGATTTGACTACATTGTATGTTGTACATCAACCGACTATAAAAGGACTCCTGATAATGGGAAAAATCAGACAGTAACATGGGGTTTGTTTTTACATAAAAACAGATATCTCAACAGCACCACATGCTCCCTATGTTTGATTGGTATTTTTCTATCGTATCCAGTAATATGTAACCTAAATAAGTTTGATAGGAGTAGTTTTCAATTATGACTGCAATATAAGTTTTAGTGATTTAACGGGTGGACATGAAAAGATTCATAACTGTTGGAATAGTTTCACAGTGATCCCACATAAACTGTAGGAGTTGCAGTCATAAGCTTATATTGTATGGTGCCTTATTTTCAAAGTAACAAAGGGCAAAAACTCCATGAGAAATATTCCGAACAACCTACCAAATTGATAAGCAAATCTCCATATGGTGATAAATAACCATAAGGAGTTTCAAAGCGATCGCATATTAACTGTCGGAGGAGTTGCAGTCACTTCAAAATTACACAGGGTATGTAACTCCATCAAAAATATTCCAATCTAACTACCACAACAGTATACTTGATAAGGTGATAAACAAGCACACAAAGTTTCAAAACGTCTGTACCTAGATCTTTATTTTTGATGTCAGTGTTATAGACTCTGTTATATGTCCACCAGTGTTTGCAACAGTTATTTCCTGACTGTCCCATAGCTTGTGTAATAGTATCATTTTATGATCAACATAATATGCATTATGACTACTGTTTGTACAAGGAACTCCAAAGAAAAACACTTTTATGAATGAATACTAATCTCCTGACCATAATTTTGATTGATTGATTGATTGAATGGGAGTTTTACACAACTTTCAGCAATTTATCAGCTATATGGTGACATCCAGTTTTAATACGTTTGTTTTGAGTCGTTTCCATTCCATCGATATTTCGGCAACTTTCTCTGCTTGATGTCACTAATGTTAGGCAAATTGACAGACTACAACATGTTACACAGGCGCAAATTTCACTCCCTATCACTTTTGAGGTCATAAAGAGGTATATGAATATTCCCAAATATCAAAAGATTAAGATTGACAACCTATCATGTTAAAGTAGACATTGTTTACTGAAAAACTGTATAGAACAGTGGTCATTGCCACAGAAATTGACTTACATATTACTAAAATCATGTGACATCAGTGACGAAATATCTGGATTTTCTACAGAAAGGAAATGAAACATATTATATTGGGGCAGGAAGCCAGAGTACCCGGTGAGAACCCCAATCTTCGGCAGGAAAACAGGAAATTCTTGTCAATTAAGGTTGGAATTGAGCACACCTTGCCAAGAGCAAGGCTCGAACTCACAATCTCAGTGTTGACATGCCAGTGATCAACAATAGATATGACCAACTATATAGACCACTCGGCTGCTGAAGCCCCAGTAACTTTGACCTTGATGATATGAATGTGTTGTAGATACGATTTATTGCGTGATGTCAAGAAATATTTGTGCAACATGTCACTGGTTCAAAAATATACAATGGACAAGAAGTGTGATGGACAGACAGATAGACTGACTGATGCACAAGTTGATAATTAAAGTGCTTCCTCCAAGTTGTAACGGCCCTTATCATGACTGTAACTACAGTACTTAAACATAATGAAAGCCCAGATTCTACCTATCTGAAAGTAACACAGAAAATTTAAATTATCATTTTATTTTTGTCATGAATCCACAATTCTACTGAGATGAAGTTTTGGTCTTAGTGATGACAAGGTGATCAAGATGGCCTCCTGTAAAGAGAAAATAAAGGTTAAGATAAAAATATATTTTTCATTCAGCATACAATGCTGTACTTTTACAAAATGATTTGTTGAAAATATATATACATAAAAATAAATGAACCAGTGATCTAATGTGTTTTTAACACAAATAATTTTTTATGTAAATAACAAGCACATATCTTTTATTATTTTATATGATGTATTTCACTTTATCAATAGCTGGATATATCAAAACCTTTTTCAACAATCCCATCTGTTCTATAAAAATATTGTATCCTGCAATTATCAAAGGTCAAAGGTCCAAAATCAAAGATGTTAAATACCAGGACATTTAAATTTTAGTCAGACTTCTTAGAGCAAGGCTTCAATAGCTACATAAAAAATCAATTTTGCATTTTCTAGTTTAAACCAAGGATTTTTATCCTGTTCTTATAAAACCACTAAAAATTCAGTGGAAAATGCATCATTATCTCTCTAGCATACAGAAAATAGTTCAAATTGTTCCAATCATATTTCTTGACATCATAAGAGTCAAAAGTTTTAACATATGGAATTTCAGTTCAAGTTTTGTGTTCCTATTGTCGCTCAGTTATTAATGTCTCTACATTTAATATCTGTCTTATAAAAATTATTAGACCCAAAACTTTTGTGGAACTTTTTTTTGAAAACTTGACTTGAACTTGTATTTTTTTTATTCTTCCCTCAAGTATCATAACAGATATGATGTTACAAGCCTTTTTGTACTGTATTTTGTTAAGGTTTATGTTGTCCTATTTTTTCACTATTCAGTTTCTTTTCTAATCTTCATGAGACAACAAAGAGGTGGTCTCATCCTGATTTTTGGAAAACAGAATGTGATATCATCAAGAATATTGCCTCTGTTAAATTTAAATAGTTTACTGGATCCCCACAGGATCTAATCTGAAGTTCTAGAAAAATTAAAGTTCCAATTTCACATCCTCAAAAAAGCTGCTTCTCTCCTACCTCCCTCCTCTACACTGAAATTTGTGTCATATTATGTTATCTGGACATGTAATTCTTGTACCACAACTTTGGCAGCCTCATCCTTCCACATAAGCATACTGACAATCCTTTCTAATTCATTACGTTTTCTGCATACTAATGGCTAGCCTTTTCATTTTGCAACTTACCTCAGTTCTTATAGTTCGACTTCCTTGACTAGGACAAGTGTTGAGATAATGTTGGAATAATAAACTTGGATCATCTACATTTAAAGCTTCATCAGCATCCAAACTAGCCTCCAGACCTTTTACACCTCCAAACACAACTAGTCCATGTCTAAATAAGATAAAATAGCATCATTAGTATTCAAACTTTGAACACCACCAAAGATAAACTATTCGGTATCTAAATAAGATAAAATTGAAATAATAAAGTAATTGAGACACACCTTGACAGTACATTTAGGGGTAGTCTGTATGGTCAAGATGGTTTACTCAGTCACGACAACAAAATGTAGAACTGTTCAACTGGACAATTCTGACAAAAAAAATCATTGTGAGGACAAATGACATATGGCAATATAAGGATGGCCATTGATATGTTGAATTGTTTTCATTTAAGTGAGATTTTATCTATTCCATAATTAAAAAATAAAAACTTGAATGCATTCAACCTAACTTTTTAGAGTTCATTCCACACATTTTATTTTTTGTAAAACAATTATTTGGTTAATTGTTTGTTTTCTTCAAGGTCAGTATCACATGTAAACATTGTACTATTAGGATATCAACTATCAATATTATTTTCATTATATTTAATATGGAAGAGGTATGTAGAGCTAAATACAATATAGACAACTTTTCACTGGTTTTTCTTCATATCTATAAATTCTGTTCTCGACCAAACTTTTCCCTTGACACTAGTTGTCCTCTTGGCAAAACTGATTCTGTCCTAAGGTCACATGTTAGTTTACTAGCAGCAGTCTTCTAGACAATTAAAAGCAGTCAGGTTTCTGATACAAAAGTTAATTTAAACTTGCATGTTAGGTTTGGACTGCACCTAACCATGATTCCAACTTGTGGGTACTAAATTTTGTGCATTTCAGAAACAGTCACTGGTTGGGGGGTTCTTTTTAAAATTCATGGACTTCTAGGTGTTTTTACAGTTGTATTTAAAATTCATATTATGTTGGGGTTTTAACTGAACTAAATGAACCATGAAATTCACCACAATTGATATTCCACAAATAACATATGGTGCTCCCTTGTTATAACAGGCAGCTTTAATCTGCCATCTTCACTTATTGCCATCAATTTTCTCAGGTCCCCTTTTCCACTACAAAATTCTCCCTCAAATATCACCAACCTCATATATTGCCAAAAATTACTGAGGTCGAAGGGGTGTGCGATATGGCAAGGGTGCACTGTACTGCACTGCAAATACTGCCTTACTGGTCAAATAGTTTCACTTGATTTTGACCTATTTTAAAACAAGTGGGAACTGTGAGCCAATGCTCACAAATGTATACCCCCGCTCCCTCCTAAAAAGTGTAAACTGGAATAACTA
>JAOXYI010207058.1:0-11075 GCA_028566495.1 Lithophaga antillarum | reverse complement strand
ATATAATCTACTGAAATGAGCAATATACTCAGTTATTCACCCTGATCTTGATCATGGGGTATAACCGCCATACAGTTTATTCCGGAAGTTGTTGCGTTCCGAAGCGAACAAACATCAAACACGAATGCGAAAAACAGCTCATATGTCATAAATCATACAGTAATTGTGCAATATTAGGGCTGATCAGTAAAAGGATATTAAAATATTTATTTGTTTATTTAAATAAACATTCATATTCTTGGATACAGGGATGCATTCTAGACTAATCTGTGTAAAAAATTGGGTAAAAGAGTTTCTTTAAAAGTCGGCTAAGTAGTTTGTTCGAGGTGCATACCAAATGTTTACCTGTACCGTTCGTTGCAGATACCATCGTCAACTTGTGTATTGTTAGTTGCGCGCTCTTGTACTGTTCGTTGCGCGTTTTCATAAACAAAAATCCATAGAAAGGACTTAAAACAAAGTAGATTCAATCAAAAAGAACATCATCATAAATAGTATTAAAATATACGACGTAATACTGCTTTGAAAATGTTTAAATCATTCATAAAAGATTATCCAACGCACAGAACAAACTTCAAATCGAATGCACATTAAATATTTATGGTAATTACTGCTTGTGAACCTCCAAACGACTTTTTTAAATGTTTAACCTTACGTAGACTAAGCCCAAGTAAGGTGTTGCCAGCGCGTTATGTTTATAGGTTTTTCATTTCTCGCTGAATTTTCATATTCTTATCTTCTCCTCAAGAACTGCTGAGTAATTGATTCATACTTTGAGGGATGGTCCTTGGATGGAGGAGATTAAGATTTATACAAATTAAACGGATCCTCCCAAAGTAAATACCATCATGAATTCTCAGAGGGAAATTTAGTGATTCTTTAAAAATATTTTTTTAAGAATCAGCAATACTTGGCATGCATCCATGGAAGTTTAGTAATATTTGGCATGAAACACCACTGGGAACTGAAAAATCGAATTAATAAAGATGACGGCCTAGTATGGGGTCAATGCTATCTAAGCTTCTGGGGCGAAAATTTATAACATAAGCGATATGGAAACATCCTCTTACGTAGGAGCCTCGTTGGCCGAATGGTCTAGCTAGTTAGTCATATCTATGGTCACCGGTGTGGCTACACTGGGGTTGTGAGTTCGAGCCTGAATAAGAGCAAAGTGTGCTCGACTCCAACCTAAATTGACAGAGATTGCCAGTTTTCCTGCCGATGGTATAGGATTTTCACCGGGTAGTCCCGCTTTCTTCCCCAATAGAAACTGGACGCCGATGTCGCTGAAAAATTGCTAAGGGTGGCATAAAAAACCCATTTAATCAATCAACCAATCATCTTAAATAACATAAACTTTAATAATATTTTAAGAAACCATTTTTTCAGTTTTAACGGTTAAGGCCCAACGTCCTTAGGGTCCATACTGTTGGTATTAACATTTTTCACACAGGCTTGAAAATGAAATGAAAAGCAATGACATTTGCCGTAATGCATCATTGTCACATGGATGTTCAAGTATGAAAAAATAATAGCTTTGGGATCCATGGGGTCCAGACCCAGACAGTCCAAGTTTTTAACACAGATTTCTATGATTTAAAAAATCTCCTTAACTAAAATCCTGAAAAGAAAGGCAATAAGTGACTTAAGTTAAATATAGTGTTACGTATATTACCTTGTCATGGGAATAAAGGAAGATCGTTTAGCTTATGTGATACATGTATAGGCTTTGGGCATATGCTTCTGAACAGATATATCATGTTTGTGAGGGGTATTTGCGAAAATACCATTAGAGAGACGGTAAAATTTCCCGCGTCGCAAGGCGAAGGAAGACTGGTATTTTTCGCAAATACCCTCCCAAACATGATATATCTGTTTAATTACGCCGAATATCAATTAAGAACGAACCGGATACGCATTTGTGTTTATTTCAATACAACTTTCTTTGCTTTGTTTCCGAACCTGACATTTTATTATTTTAACATTCGGAACACTTCCGGTGGTCAAATTTGATGTTTCACGTCTGCTTACGTCAATAGGTCAACGATGTAAGGTTCCGAATATTTATCGCGCGAAGGAGCTCGCGAGGACAAAAATGGTAAATACCATGATAAAATGTGAAATTCTATGCAAATACCCCGGCGGTCAGTAAAAATAGGACAAATTGACCTTGATTGGCAAAAAATGACAAAATTTATTAAAAATACAACGTCTTCTGGCCAATCAAAATGCAAGATGTAATTAAGTGAGAAAAACTTTGAAATATTTTAAGACGCAATACTGGGAGCAACATTGTGACGTAGTAATTTCCCCTTAATTTACAAAGTAATCTTTAAAATATCCGCCACGTCTGTTGTAGTAGAAATGCTGATACAAATGGAAGATTTCAGCATCAGTATCTCGAACGTAAAAATAAATAATTGGCCCTTGATTTTTCCAACACCATTTGTCTACTGGTGCATAAACGTTTTGCCATATTTTTAATTCTAAATATGGACATGCAGGATCTTAGATAAGACGAAATCCTAGATGCTTTTTATGATTTGTTTCATTACCGAAACAAATTTACCTTTATTCAGATTAATTCACCGTTAGTGTCAAACAAGAAGAAAAACACTGACTTTATTTGACATGATTTTTTTTCTCGAAAATCGTGCCCCCGTTACAACCCTCAATCAAGTTTGCATTGACGAGTTTGGTATCTAGTATCAGTTTTACCAATGAAAAATATGGACGTGAATGTACGTTAGACGATACCCCACACTGTACAAGCAAACACAAAAAGTAAAATAACTGCGCCTAGACTACGGCTCTACATATAAAATTTGCCGTAAGGCCTTCAACAATGAATGAGAACTCGTGTTTTAGGAAAAGTTCAAGACGGCTCCCACAGTGTACATAAACGATATGATGCTGCGTTCAGACGTACATTTAATTAATACGTTATTATGCATACATTGCTGTGTTCAGACGTAATACGTATTCGAAAAATTTCAGCATATATGTATCAGCTGAAACGTTTCGTCTACGTATTACGTCTGAATGCAGCATTAGATGCCGATAAACGACACATCCTTAAAAATAAGTAAATTAAAGTGAAAAACAGTACAGCACATCTAACTATTTCTACATTTTCGATTCCAAAACAGAGAACTCGGTTTCATATGCAGCGTACCACCCAGATACCAGTGAAATGGAGACCATCTCTAGAGGGCGCTGCTGTTGCTGAAGTAGTGCAGGTTTTAAAGAATGCGGCATGAGCAGGAGTGTTGAAGATTTGTCATAACTGAAGTGATAGTTAGGTCTGAGTGGATTGCCTACTTTTCTTACTTAGCAGAAGAATAGATTCCTTGAAAAATTAGAAAAGATCTCTAAAGCTTAAACTTGATAAACAACAAGTTTTGCTTTTCTATAATGAAGACTTGTGACGGACGCATGGAACAACGGACAGACTGATAGAGACATGAGGACTAAGTGTGACACATCCTCTGCTAAGTGGCAAAAATCATATAAAATATTAGCAATATCCTTCAAACGGTTCAAAAGTTACAGACCGGACATGATTTGTGACAATCACACTTTATTTGAAAATTCCAATTTCTGTGACTTTGACCTTGAAAATAGAGAACCCGGCTTTAAATGCGACGCATCCTCTGGTGGTGGGTAACAACTGTTCAAAGTATTATTAATATCCCTTGCAGTGTTCAAAAGGTATAAGCTCGACATCACTTGAATATACAGCCTAGCTAAGTGTATCTATTTGAACATTCAATCTTTCGCTGTGACCTTGACCTTGAAAGTAGAGACATTGGGACAAAACGTAACACGCCCTCATAGAGAGTAGCACACTCTTACATGAAAATTGACATTATAATATCGTAAAGAAGTGTGCGATTTCAGCGTCGAGAAATTTAGGTGCATCAATTCTCAGACTGACAGCTGTGCAAGGAAAACTAAGACGTTACTACAAATCTATACTACATTTTAGACGGTTTAAATTTGTATCAATACTAACATTCACATGGGTGATATTCTGTCAAAGTAAACTTTTATTGTCAGGAATTCGTTTTTTTTTTTGTCACACTTTTACATATCTTAAATTTTCTTTCCCAGACTATGTATTTGTCAATTCTATTCTTTGTTTTGCATACCGAGAAATCCTTACCCATCTACTTTGAATGGTATCCCCGTGGAGTCTATTTCATGGATAATTATTTCGATTTCTGTACGAGACATTATGACCTTACTAGGATCATAAATATTATTTCTAACGGACTGCTTGTAATGCGTTTCCATTAGTACAGATAAGTGAAGATGGGTAAAAAGTAGTAGGGATTTCTTGGCATGGATCAACTATTGTAAGTGAATATAGAGTCATCAGATCTAAGATGTCTGACCCAGACATAAGATTCAGTTTTTGGTACATGTAGATATAAGAAAAAAACACTTGAGGTTAAGATAAACCTGTATCGTTCACCTAATTTTGAGCTGGCATACTGCTAGAAATTCATCAGTTTTGGTACACACCCAAGCCTTGGATCTCATGAATTTTTTGGCCTTCACTTATACATACTTGAATATTTAAGTGAGAGTGGTGTTTCGATCCAAATCCTCACTGAAGATAATGTTAACACTGGGGCTTAGACTTAATGCACCACATTTGTATAAAATTAAATTACCATGTCACAATGATGCTCAATACCAAATATTATTTGCCTTTTTATGGGGATAAACAGTTTGAACAGTTACTTCCTTGAAACCTATTTTAAACTTTGGACCATGGGGCTTGAACTGTATAGACACTTCGACTTCCATTTGTAGAAACCTGAATGCTTCATACTAAATATGAATGTTTTTTCTGTTGTTGGTTCTTAAGAAGATTTTTAATTGTTTCTCCATTGATACCTATGTAAAACTTTGGACCTCAAAAGATTTGAACCCAATGTGCCCAAGACACTTCAAATCTGACTTGAACCTAATGTACCCAAGACACTTCAAATCTGACTTGAACCTAATGTGCCCAAGACACTTCTAATCTGACTTGAACCTAATGTACCCAAGACACTTTATATCGGACTTGAACCTAATGTACCCAAGACACTTCAAATCTGACTTGAACCTAACGTACCCAAAACACTTCAAATCTGACTTGAACCTAATGTGTCCAAGTCTGAATCTCCATATCACAATTATGTTTTAGTCTGAATAATATTACATTACTCTTGCTGATTCTCAAGACGGAAGATTTTTGAAATTTTCTCACTGATAGTTCACATTAGACTTTGGACTCACTTGGTTTGGGTCTAATGGAGAGAATAAACCCTTCCACTGAGGTTTATTTTAAATACTGAGGCAAAAGTGGTTTACGTTGATGATATTTTTCATTTTGTCGTCTTTCTATATTTGAGATTGACTGATGCCTGTTTGCAACAAGAAAACTGACAGTCATCGGAGGATAGATTTGGCTGAAATAATAAAACCGAAGGTCAACGCAGGATACATTTGGTTGAAGTAATAAAACAGACATTCAACGGAGGATACATTTGGTTGAAATGCAGAAAGTTAGGTACTTGACGAAAATCTCACATTCAATCTTTATGTTTTTTAAAAAAAAAGCTTGGCTTTGACAACATATCTTTCGCATAAAATAAACAATAATTGTGACAGACTGCTGTCTATTGCTTTATTTCGGGACTGTAGCTGTAACACTTTTTTTTTACAAAGTCCTTAAATTTTCAATTCATTTTGTAATTTCATATGCCGTAAGTTTTTGCTCTTATTCACATTAATAACATTGCTGAAAGATAGCGCCTTTCTTAGAGCACTCTGGCTTCCTCCACCAATAACATTGTTGAAAGATAGCGCTTTTATCAGAGCACTTTGGCTTCCTCCACCAATAACATTGTTGAAAGATAGCGCTTTTATCAGAGCACTCTGGCTTCCTCCACCAATAACACTGCTGAAAGATAGCGCTTTTATCAGAGCACTCTTGCTTCCTCCACCAATAACATTGCTGAAAGATAGCGCCTTTCTCAGAGCACTCTTGCTTCCTCCACCAATAACATTGCTGAATGATAGCGCCTTTCTCAGAGCACTCTGGCTTCCTCCACCAATAACATTGCTGAATGATATCGCCTTTCTCAGAGCACTCTGGCTTCCTCCACCAATAACACTGCTGAAAGATGGCGCCTTTCTCAGAGCACTCTGGCTTCCTCCACCAACGGTCGGCGCCTTTCTTAGAGTACTCCGGGTTTCTAATCCAATAAAATTGCTGAAGGTTGACACCTTTGTCAGTGCACTGCGGCTTCCTACACCAATAAAACTGCTGAACGTCGACGCCTTTATCAGATCACTCTGACTTCCTACACAAATAAAACTGCTGAAGGTTGACGCCTTTCTCGCTCTGGCTTCCTACTCAAATAAAACTGATATTCATGATATAGCTATTTTATAGAAGTAACCAAACTGTGAAAAAAATTTTCCCGCAAAGCACCCTGGTGCCATTGATTTATTTATTCATTTATTTTCAAAAAGAAAGTTTTCGTTAGGATGAAATCCCAGATCCTTTCAGAATCAGCTTGCTGAAGGTTGGCGCCTTCCTCAGAGCACTCCGGCTCCTATACCTATAAAACTGATAGTCACGGTATAGCTAAGTGCTGAAGGTAGAATTAAATCCCAATAAATAAACAATTAAGTAATTAGCTTTCTGAGCTGACAAAGACATCCATACATGTATTCATCGACTTAAATGAGTTATGATTGTAATTGGTTATACTAATATCATAGGAAAATATTTTACTAAAACATTTAAATGTTTATAGAGGAGACATTTTTACTTTGACACATAATAGACCTTTTCAAGGTTGGGGGCAAATACAAGATGGCGCCGGACTGGGAGAAACGTCATAATCCAAGTTTACTGTGACGTCAAAGTTGCCCAGGACGTTCGTTATTTCAATTTTGACGTCACAGTAAACTTTGTCTATGACGTTTCGCCTGGGGGCAAATACAAGACTAACCTTGAAAAGGTTTATTTAACGAAGAACATCATTTATAATAAGACCGAAAGTTGATGACAGAAAATTTTTAAACTCTGCTATACCAGTTGAATGTGGACACAGTAATTTTCATTCATCTTAAATAGACAATTTGAAATTGACTTACATTCTGTTTTATATTCGATATGAGCGCTATTATATGCAACTACCGCGGCCCTCTATCAACTTTAAATGTTGTACGTTTTTCAGCACTTGCTTTAATTTGAATAGGATATGAATCTATAGATTACATCATCATATAGACAAAATGGTCAAGTTTCTACTTTTTGTGACGAGTAATGTAATTTATTACAAACAATTTATTTTAAAAAGAATTTGGCCCTGTTTAGTTCCTCGTTACTTACTATACGAGTAATGTGATATGAACATATTGTTAGGTTTTCTGCATATTGATATCGTAAAATATCAGCTGTTAGTCACAATATGAAGCTTTTTTGGCGAGTGAGCCTAGAGAAAGAGCTTCATATTGTGTCGAGCAGCTGATATTTTACAATATCTATATAAAGAAAACCTGATAATTGATTTATGGTATTGTTTTTGAATATTTCTTGATCAAAATAGTAGTGTTTCTAGGTTTTACAAGCGAACCGGAAGTATATCTGATAAGTTCGGGTCAAACTTATTACGGCGGCTCAAACATTATGACGTCGGTGATAAGTTCGGGTCAAACTGATCCATTTTCGACGTCACAAAGCCGTGATACGACAAATACTGAACGACTGAGCAGGGTGAGATGGGCATAGGGAAATACTATAAATAATAGTTAGACGTCATTGTATCCTGAGTTCACGTGTAATTCCTTTAGAAAATCTACATTGTTTTGAAAAATATAAGTACCGCGATATAAGGGTTATCCAGGATACAACCTCACTTTTAAACAGCTTTACAAACTGCCATTTTTCTTCATTAGAAGAGGCAGTAACATTAATATTTATCAATATTCATTTCGATTCTATCCAGTACATGTATAAATAATATATGTTACAGCTTTACTTTTGAATAAACTCTGAAAATTGTCCATTTTGTCCATTTATTTCAAAAACATTTGGGACAAGATTCCCCGTAGTAAATCATGAACTGTTTTTGATTCTGTTAAAAAATCGAGGGGAAAATGAAATAGAAAACAGACAAGTAATTTTTACACACACAGCCGACGATTTCAACATTACAGTTGAAAATCGAGCACAACAGATGAACATTTATTTTCTAAATATCATTGTAAAATGAACATTTTATATTACAGTAACACGTTTTTTTTTTCACAGTGCTGGTAAAATACAAAACAAATAAAATATTTGCTTCAAAGAAAATTTTACGTGTAGTTCCTGTATTTATTCCTTCTGTTTCCCACAATCTAAGGTGGGCATCTTTGATTGGATCTTGGCACGATGTATTCGTCAAATATCGCGCTAAAGCTGTTCAATTAAACATATTTTATTGCTTAAAGTAACACCAGTGGAACATAACATGGCACAAGTTATCATTACATTATAGTAAGTCCTTTCCCTGCAGTGTGCGTCAAGTGACTAAGGCTGGAATTGAAGAGTTTCATTATTTCTAGAACCTAAATCCAGCAGAAATCTAATGATTAAATGTAAATCTGAAGTCCTGTTCTGTGTTTCGTAAGTAATAACTAGAAAAACTGTTTTAGTGAACTAAAACATATGTCTCCCCTTCATTTTGAGGATAGACATCCCCGATAAAAGTAAGTGAAAATACAAGAGTATTTAAATATATTAATTTCAGTGATAACTGGACTATAAACACTTCGATCCCTATATAGCCTCCTAAAAAATATTTCAAACACCCAATTTGGACCCCTCATTAAACAAAATTGGGCAGGGATTCCCCGTAACAAGCCTAATCCGGCTGGTGTTGGAGGCATAAACCCAAAGAAGAAAGCTGAAAACAAAAAAGGTACTTTACCTGTAGTTATACAACAAGCAGATATATATCCCTTTTTGAGCCCCTAATAACGCCAAGAACTTCGACTGGAACCCTCAGTAAAAAATTGCAAGGGTTTCCTGTACCCAGTCTAATACAACCAAATAAATGGTGGGGAGCATTAGCCCAAATGAAAGTAGGTGAAAACAAAAAAGTATTTAAGACATAGATATCAATTTCAATGATGACTGAACTATGAAATATACTTTTATCCCTTCAGAACCCCTAAAAATACCCCAAACCCCAATTGAGACCCGTCATTTAAAAAATATTGGGCAGGGGTTCCCCGTACCTAGCCTAACCCAGCTGGTCTGGGAGGCTTTAGCCAATAGAAGAAAGCTGGCAACAAAACCATTCTAACTGTTAGTTATACAACATGCAGGCATTTATCCCTTATTGCACCCTAACAGTACCTCATAGCCCAACTGGAATCTGAAGGTCATGGTCACACTGTGCCTACATATATTTTTACATGCGACACTTTGCAATATCATAATGCATTTGGGTTCATAGTTTCATGAAGCTATGTCAAAAATTAAATATGTTACGGTCCGGACAAGAACATGCAACATAAAATACAAATTTGACCCTAAAGGTCAAGGTCATAGGGCAGCTATTTTTATACACAACACTCTGCAATGTCATAATACATTTCGGTGCCAAGTTTCATGAAGCTACGTCAAACAAGCAGCCAAAAAAGTATAAATTTTACCTTGACCCTGAAGGACAAACTGATGATGAGAATAAGAAGAAGGATTCATACTAAAACAATATGTCTCCTTTCGGTGAAGGGGAGACATAATAAGGAGAAAACTTCAGATCAGTCACATGCAGATCGTTCTGGCAACTAGACACAAATTGATACCTCGATGAAAAAAGGGGCAGAAAACTGTGATCATACTGGTGTTCTGGTGCGATTTTTACGTTTTTGTTTCTTCTTCATGTTAAGGCAATCACTTATTACTGCCAGCAGAAAGGGAAGGGAAATTATTGTCATGGCAACGAAGCCCATTCCAACAGACGACACTCTGTTGTCGTACGGAGAAGATCGGCGTCTAATTGAAGTTGAGGTTGACTTCTTTTCAACCCGGAGGGATTCTGTCATTTCTTGTAAGTCGTCTTTCATCAATTCTTTCATTTCGTCTTTTGTTAGATTCAAACCAGCCAAATGGCCCCATTTAGGCGTAATTGTGTGATTCGAACATTTGCATGGACACTTCAGTCCTTCGGAAACGTGTTTTCCGGTTGATGCAGAGACCCGATAGGCTGTAGAAATCTTCAATGTGCAAGTTGACTCCAAGGGTGATTGTGGGGTTGTACCAGCTGTGGTTATGTTGCACTGTGGATCAGTTACAGCCTCTTCTGCCGCTCCTAAAAAGATCAATACAATGTTAAACAATTCTATTAATAATTCGTACTAAGAATGTTAGTGAAAGGGATGGGTATTTTCTTTAAAGTTTGTTCAAAATTTAAAACCAATTTAAAACCGTAACAAAAAATCTGTTTCTCAATTAACAAAATCTTTAATCTCTCTGTTCAACGGAAGTAACCAAATTGTGAAAATAATTCTCCCGCAAAGCACCCCAACTCCATTTATTTATTTATTTATTTTTAGAAAAAGTTTTCGTTAAGATGAAATCCCAGATCCTCTCAGATTCAACTTGCTTTACTCTAATTTTATAGTTCGTTAAACGTCCTGGTGTAAGCAATAAATATTTGTTACCGAACATACAGCAAACATTTTCTTTTTTTTTGCATGGCTTTTCGCGCTGTCTTTAGCAATTTTTGAAACCCCACTTTTCAAAAACGAACCTCTGTCATTGAGATACACACATAATAAGTCGAGCGGTCGAGAAGCTAAGTCGTATGTTGGAGATAATAAGTAGAGAACTCGAGATAACAAGTCGTGCGCTCGAGATAGTAAGTCGATCACTCGATATAATATGTCGAGATCTCGAGATAATAAGTCGAGCCTCGAGATAGTAAGTCAAGCTCTCGAAAAAAAAAAGCATGTTCTGTTTTAAATTAGATTGTGCATTTTTTATTTTTTAAAAATAAAATCAGGTTTGAAAT
>JAOXYI010206948.1:0-11076 GCA_028566495.1 Lithophaga antillarum | reverse complement strand
TATTTATTTTTAATATACTGCAGACAAGATTATTTATTTTCCAACTATCCAAAGGCAGATTATTTATTTTTACTACTGTCAAAGCTTAGTTATTTATTTACAAAATTCTCCTGGCCCCTCCCAGAATATCAAATGGTCGTACGTCCCCTAATACATCTTGGCTGAACAGTCTTACACAAACTGGATTACAGTGACCTACATTTTATACTTGATCAGTTACTGTTAAGTTGTGCATAGATCCATTTCTTGGGTACTAAACAGTAGCAATGAATGCATCAGTGGTTTTATTGAAGAGCAGGTTGCAGGGCATCGGTGTCTTGTAGACAAATTTCTAGTTTCAAAACATAGCCCCTTTAATTATTCATATAATTTGCAAGTTTTATGCAGACTTTGAGAGGGACAGACCACTAAAATTATCTAACAATTTAAACTCCTGATAAAAATGACAAACATAAAGGTCAGACGTCTGGGCAAAATTTGGTAATTTCCTATAATGAATGAAGTTGTAATTTATGCAGACCATGCACATAGTGAAGAGGTGAAGTATGCCAGTATTCTGTAATATGATCAAGAAAATATTTAACAACCATAACAGGAAATTAATCACAATCATTGTTGTCAGAGGCAATCAAATATTTTACTTTCACAGTTATGTAATCATGCAAATTCACTTTCAACAAATGAAGTTACCAAGGCCTTGGAATTAGAAATAGTTTAACATTGACTAGTAACCTTGACAAAAATCAAAGTCCCAGTAGATGAAATAATGTGTAACTTTAAGTATTTTGCCTATAAATACATTTATAATTATGTAATGACAGGTCAGACAATGTTGTGTTACATGCTCTACAGTTTATGTGTATTTCTTCAAATACAGCCCCAAAACTGCAATACAAGGTATAAAACAAAAAAAAAACAAAAAAAAAAAAGAAACAAAAAAAAAAACAAAAAGAGAGAGAAAATTCGGGTCGTGGCCCATTTTGAGAAATCCTGTATCCGCCGCTGTTGCCGTCGGATGTCAGGGATGGGTAAGGTCAGATTTCTGCACAAATACAAATATTTGATACATGTACCTCTACAAAGATCTACAAATGAATACATGAATGACCTTTAATCGATTTGATGGTGTTAAGAGGTATGCATTGTTAATTTAATAGAACTGCTGATTGACTAGACACGTGTCATTATATTCCATTGTATGTCTACAAACGTATGCGTCTGTAATAAACAATGTATTGTATTGTTCTCATAACATTTTAGCCATATGGTAAATAAAAAGTCGCCTAATGTTTCTTTATTTAAATTTCAAAATTTACATCTGACTAGTTTATATTGCTAGTTTTGATCTGAAGATCCGTTAATATATGTTCATCTAAGCAAGAATAAGTGATATTTTTGAAGTACATTCACCAAACGACCAAAAAACAAACAAACAAAAAAACAAAAAAAAAACCCAAACTTTGTTCATTAGATTGTATGAACTCAAATGATAAAACTATACTGAACGACAAAGGAAAAACACACTTTCACTGCTTTAACATTGAACCGTTACTTTGAAAGTGGAGATATACAAAAATTACGGCGTATAACCTTTTCAATGTGAAGAATCGATTCATGCAATAAAAAATCTCAGGTCACCAAAATATGGGGGTTAAAAAATGATCACCCCTGTTTTACTGAAATTCAAATTGCATCCGTCATTTTGTGTTCAAAATTTTTGACTCAATTGTAATTTAACCAATTTTGGTGAAAAATCTGTCTTTTCTATTCCTTTTTAATCATCTGACTCCTTTTTTCATCCTGGTCAAATTTGAGATTTCCCGTTTTCCACCTTACAAGCGAAACTAATGTTGAAAACGAGCTTTGAATTTTTCGTTGAAGTTCATGCTTCTGTCCTGCTTAGAAATGACTAAAACACAGCGATATATCGGAAATAAGGTCTTTTTTATACATTATAAACGTTCTATATATGTATTCAAACTTATCTATCCTTTATTTTGCCCGTCAGTATATATTCCAATTTGGTATCTTATTAAACATTAAACATTTAACACTACATGTAACTCTTTCTAGAGATAAGAAATCACAATTTACGTCGAACCATTCTAGTTATGATTATTAAATCACAAATACAGTCTTATTAACACGCCATGGGACAGACATTCCCAGCATGATATGTACATGTTTTACCGCTTGGAACATAACGTAATAAACGGTCTTTTTTCCTTTTTTTAATTTTTTTTTCTTTTAACATTCGCACGTTCAAGAAAATGTTTCTGTATACGTTGAAACATTTTTAATTTCATTGTAAATATCATTAATATTGGTTTGGTTATTTATTTCCGGTGTGTATAAGTCCAATACAATAAAACCCCGATAAAATTATTAACCAATGTAAAAAACACCAGTTAAAAGCTTCATATTATTTATAGGGATGAAAATTTTCTTTCACTCACAAAATACCAAAAAAATATTTTTAAATTGTACCCACGTCATACTCCCAGAAAAAATAAAACAAGAATGGATTTTTTGAATTTTTAAATGCAGTATTTCATCACCACTTGTCCTCCCAAAAAATATTTTGTCATCGTTTCTTTATGATATGTTTATAGTTTCCGCTTACTATTTCAGGTACCTACAAAGTAATCGAAAGATCATGACAGGACCATCTCTATCGTTAAGTATCTTGCTAATATACTGCTTGTCCTTCTTGCTGGTTGAAGCAAATAAGAATTGTTCATATGAAGAGTCAGAAACGGGAAAGATTTTGTGCAGAAATCTTAACCTTACAGACCTGTCAGAAAGATTTCCAAAGAAAAGTTACTCAATGTAAGTTACGGCATATAGTAATATTTATTCAGGTTTAATTAATATATTTGGACTTATATACATGTGGATCTGTTTGTTTGTGTATGTGTGAGTGTATTTGTCGCCTAATATTCATATTCATAACAACATCATTTGAAATTCATATTGAACTGGTGAATTTGGAAGTTTTTTTTCCATAAATATTTTTACCGTCGACCTTACTCCCACCTAATGCATCTGCAATTTTCTCTGTTTTAACTTTTTTTTATCTCTATCTATTACTTTTCTCGTACAAACACCAATAAATAAATAAATAAATAAAAATAAATATAAAATAAAAATAAAAATATAAAATACATTAAAAAAATAAAGGATACATAGAAATATTCGGACTCAGACTAATATCCGATCGTTATCACACACTTGTCTACTTTCCACGTTTAGTATTATGATTTTGTGCGCTCTCATAAAATACACCAAAAGCATCCTACAGGTATGTCCTATTACAGGATGTAAGCTATAAAAGGTTTTAATACTTGAAAAGTTTGAGATTTCAAATATACATAGCAATTAGGACCATATTTCAAAATATAAAGTCTTGCATGTTCAATTAACCAACCAAATATGAGAATCTAAACTGAGTTGCCTGTACATGAAAATCTGATAATGCTTTCCCGTGTGTTTCCATTTATTGACACATTATTTGATTAAGATCATTGATGACACAGGCATTAAGAAATGGAAGCTTACTTGTATTTTTCAGATTTCTATTTAATAAGTGTATGCTAGTATTGTTTTTCAAATTCATTTTTAAAACTATAACTTAATATGTTCATAGAAAAGTAAACAAAATCACAAAAGAGAAACTGATAAGATGAAGAAAAAATGAGCAAAGTCTCAAAAAATTGTAGATGTGCTTTTTGTAACATAACTGTGGGAATTAAAGAGAATTTTTAATACATAGGAAAGAATACCTGAAATCAGAAAAAAAATGAAAGCGATGGTAACAAGGTTCAATATTTTTAATGAGAACTTATAATATAAGGAAGAAAGTGATTTACTAGCAGTTAAAAAAAAATTGGATGTACATGTACATGAAATAAAGTATAACACAAAAAAGCAATACTAAAAAGTTATAAGAATGGATTTTAGACTGCTGTTCTACATTTTGAAGTCACTATAAGGTTTTCAGTAGTAAGTAAGAACTCTGACTAAGATACAGTCTCTGAAAATACATTAAAGTGAATACAAGGTCCTGACTCTCACTAGTGTCTTATTTTAGAGATTTAAAGGCCAAATTAGATTCAACGTCAATTGATTAAGTGTAAATTAGATTGAAAATATCCATTTAGTCATCTTTTGACTGTCAAATAATAAATATAATGTTAAGGCAGGCATTCTAGTGATCAGTCAGTCTCCATATATCCGTTTCATTGTGTTTTAATATGAATGAATATTTACGTAGGATTACTATTTTTAACATTGTTTAACTCGAATTTCTTGACTGCAGTCTTTCCTGTTTCTCAGCTTTATCTAAGCCTAGATAATACATGTAGTTGTTTAGCCAAAAATTACCGTTTATACGGAAAAGTAAACTACTAATATCTGCGGAAGGAAGTGACATAAATATACCCGACAAACATCAATATGAGACCCGATTCTCTCCTGGAGCAGTTAGTAAGTGGATGGGTTAAATTCGTACAACGAGATCCTACAAGTAAACCCCTCTTATTATCTTGAACAATCCGGTTAAAACAGTTAACACAAACATTACCCGCACTGAACGATCTGCAAATGAAAGTCAGAAATTTGAAAGCAAAAAAATGTTTCGGTTCAAAAGATATAAGAACTGGTTTATCGAACTGGAACTGGTCTCAATTTTTTGAGTTAATTTTTAAAAAACTATTCGCGTATATAATACATAGATCTACAATTAATGAAAGAAACAGGTATATTTATCCAGAAAGCTGATCATAAAGAGCTTAAACTGTACTTGCTAACATAGGGGACAAAAATATTTTAAAGAACAAATATTATTTATAAAGAAAGGGAAAAAGGTGTTTTGAGGGGTATATGAATTTTTTTAACTAGGCCAATCAAACAATTGAAATATTTGCCAAATTACATTTTGATGACACTTGTCACATCGCTCACTAAAATTTTCCCCATTAATACTTTTGTAATACAACAAGAGGAATAGTAATACAAACGACACTATTGAACATTGTTTCTTCATTATCTCTTATCCTATTTGATGCCAACATTATCTAGATTGATTGATAGCCAGAATGGCAAACACGATATCTATAACGAATGCAAATTGCTACATCAAATCACAAAGATCGAGCCATAACTGATATCATCACAATGAACCGTAACACACTATGCAGTAATTTGCGGACAATATTTTAGTTATTGTCAGTTATTTCATCTCTAACATATACGCATATCAAATACCACTTTGATCAGTGACAAAGCGAACTATTCCAGGAATACCCTATAAATTCAACCAACCAAATTGATAATACAGATTTCTTTTATTGTCTCGAATATGACGAATGCCGAGGAAGCGAGACGTTAACGGTCACAGATTCCATCGTCACCATAGGCATTGTCAAAATTTTGGTTATTCCTAACGTTCAAGTTGTTTAAACCTGAATAACTTCATCAAATCTATGCAGATCTTTATGACAATTGCACATAAGCTTTCCGATGACCAAAAAGTAACATCGAGAGTAAACTTTTAAAAAATGTTTTCAATATCCCGCATTTAGACAGGTAACTGAACCTTTTGATACTGGTTCGCCATTGCTCAAAGTTTTTGAAACTTGAATTTCAACAAATCTTCATTTATTTCCGTGATATTTGAATCGAAGCTTCCTTATGATCAAAAGATCCATACATTTTTTGCATTTTTTTTTACTTTTCCCATTTTGCCAGATATACATGTATGTAACTGGATTTAGTTTTTTTGGATGCTTTATACAGGCTGAAATCTTTGCTTCGCAAGTTTTACGGTCGCCATCACAAGTTGGTCAATCGATATAATATTTCAGTGTCTCAACTTGCTACGGATGCATTTTCGTAATCGTAGATCCTACAGGTGTCGATTTGAATTTACTGCCGAACTTGTCCTGAACCTTTTTGTGACCCTTGCTACGGACATGATTCTGGGGTTACATGACGGGTGATGCATACATAGCAGGAGACGTTTACCCTGTTGACGCACCTGCTCTCACGCCGTTTTAGAGTTCATATAATCCAACCTATTTGTATACTTAGATCTACCATTTTCTTAGGACTCATGAGTTTGAACTTGTTTTGTATACTACTTTTATATATATACAAAATTAGTTTCTGACTTTGAAAAAAAATCATCCCTTTCTATTGATTCTGAAAGAGAAGGCTAGCCATAGTGTTCCACGAAGCCCCTTACGAATTACTTTTTGAATATGTATTCTAATAGAAGATTTAAAATTTAAAACTAAAAGATTAAATTACCGAAGATATTCTATTTCGGACGATTTTAATTTCCCAATTGGGAACTTTCCATTCCTTAGTAGCAACATACCAATTGCTCCTGCTTATAGAGTATATTTGTCACAACTGATACGATACGCCAGAGCCTGTTCAGGTTATAATGAAAAATGGAAAATTTAAAATTTAAAACTAAACGATTACATTACCGAAGATATTCTAATTCAAGTAAACAGTGTTGTATTTTGACATTTAAAATTTCTCCGTGATAGAAGCCTTTATCACGCTGATAATCGTGTAATTACCAACACGAAATGATATAAAGAAACTACTAACATTTATTTACAGAGACATAAGTGGAAACTGGCTAACAAAGTTACCTGTTGGAATATTTGATGACGTGAGGACCCTGAGAAGTCTGTAAGTGAAGTAAAATTTTAGTGTTAAGTCTTTCATAGGATTGGACGAAAGCAGACAGCCGATGAAAATCGTGAACAATAATACATATTTATGCAACTTGTTTCTGCTTCGATAATGAAATGATACATTATCAGATAAGAAATATTGTTTAATTAATGTTATGTTTCATTTCTTACTACATCTAGCTAATAATAGCTATTAAGGAATATAGCAGAAATGGAATATAAAGGTAATATATTTTTTTTAAATAGCAGAAATGTTGAGATAAAAAACAGGGGCATGTTTTCTCATGATTGTTTTTATATGGCCATTCCTCAGGATAGGCTGAAATCTAATATGCAGTAAGGTGTTAGATATTATTCACATCTACAGGGTCCATTAAGAGGCTAAAAGGGGGACTTAAAATACAGTTTGTTACGGAAACTGCTCTTTCTATTTGAGGTATATTTTTTGTTACTGTACTTTCTTATCATTTATAGATATGCAATAAAGTATCTGGTCGTTTATTCACGGATATCGCGTTAATTGGGTTGTTTAGAGCATTATTTATTTCAAATAGACATCCTTATTTGTATTTGGTTGTCTGGTGTTACTTTCATATATGACTTGTACATTTGTGACAGTGTGAGTTTTAAAACAGATCCAAAGGCAAGCTCAGTAACTGAGTGTACTAAGATATCTAAAACTACTATGATCATATTTTGTCTTGAGAACGTGGTCCTTGTGTAATATTTGAAACCCATTCAAGGTGAAATGAAAGATTTTACAATGTGGGCCACAGCTTTTTTTTTTTGTTATGAATTGTGACTTCTACACATGCTTTAAGACTCTATTGAGAGTACTGCATGCAAGGCAGGAGGATAAAACCTTAAGTCTATTTGACACCCGCTTAAGATCTGAAGTAATAGATTTTACAATGATGTGTCTGCATATAGATTCTATTTACTGCCGTTGAAACGATATTCCAGGATTTGATCTAAATTATCAATCTTGTCAAAGGCATAAATGTTATCATTGTTTCAAAATAGCATTGTCTCCATCAATAAATGGATACGGATTGCCCGTGTCTTAGTGTTTCCAATTTTACACATTTATTTACTTATTGGGACTTCACGAAGACAGGAGGAGAGGCTGTTCTTCCGATGCACCTATTCTCACTCATAGTTTTGTGTGTGATTGTTGTTGTATTTGGCTTTCTTAGTCGAGTTTCCTTTTGTGTTTGTACTGATGTTTTGCTATATCGGGATTGTGATATTTATTATTCCTTGGCATTGTACTGTCGTCATATAGGACATCAAGAATATACATAAAAATTTGAAATAAACTTTTCTGTGTCTGGGCAGGATCCTAAAATATTTCTTTCTGCATTTTACACGAGAAGCCCTTGTCGTAGGACAAAATACATTTCAACTGTGCAATCAGTCGCCAGAATAAAAAGTCGTAAATTTGGACAAAATAAAAAACGACTGCAAAAATGTTATCTATTCAAATGATTAAAATCTGGATATCACTAATTTCCACAAGTGGAAGGAATATGTGTGCATCAATAGAACAATAAAACTCTAATCAAATTTTTAATGGTATTTTCGATAAACTGAAATTTCTGGAGTTCTTGTAAGTTTAACTGTTTAAGATTTAAATACTTTTTGAAGCTTTAAAAATGTTAAGCGTAGATAGGTTATTATCAGAGAGACCATTTTCTGTCTTGAAAAAAAGAAGCTTCACATGAAATAGAAGTATCATATAAATATATAATAAATCAGTATGGTTAAAATGTATTTTGGGTCGAGTGTTCTTACACACAGCGTTACATACCCGGTTCTTTCAATGCTGCACAAAACGTCAACAATAAAGTAAAAGGTCTTCATAAATAAATTACTGTGAACAAACATAGTCCACAAACGGTGTTATTCAGATGTGGATTCAGAAATACATTGTACCCAAGAGATTGCTAAACCATCTTAAAGGAGGATAATTGATATTCTGCAATCGTATCATAATTTCAATTTGTCTCTCCCATGAAAAAAAAGTCCTGAAAGAGTGAAGATAGATAAATGTTTGCTTTAAAACAATGGTAAGCGTAAGTACAAGTTCTAAATTTAGGTCATATATACGTTATAGACATGATGTTTTGTGATCCAGTAATCCAAGATTTGATGCCACTGGACCCTTAACCGTTAAAGTGAGCTCCACATTTAGAAAACAACAAACAAGAAAAGATCTCCATCACACTGAGATTATTATTTGAAATTGACAAGGAGGGTCCATTACATTAATATATTGGTGACAAACACGATACTTTTAGTTTGTCTAACGTAAAATATAAAAAGTAGTATACCATAATCAATTGGACATTATGAGTCCACTGAAGATGACAAATCCAAGTGTACAAACAGCTGGGATTGTATGCGCATTAACTGCAAAATGAAGTAACCTTCCTATTGCTGAAAATTACCATTTCTAGCATAGCTGTATAAGGTTATATTTATCCACAGTTGAAACGATTAACTACAGCCTAGTCTCAGTTATAACGATATTCTGAAAAGAAGATTGCTATTGTCAACTCAACTACTCAGACATTCATACAAAAAGCCTCATAATTAAAAATTGCTTGATAACAAGAATTGCTCCTGTTTTAGTGATTCGGGACACTTTTCACATTTCTCACATTTATTTGTGAATTAGGACATCACGACGGTTGCTGCATGGGGAGGAGGAGAAGCTTACCTTCCTGGTACATCCTGTCCTCATTCCCTGTTTTGTCTGTATTTTTGTTTTATATTTGTACTGATATCTTGTTATATCCGGATGGTGAGTTTTTATTATTCCCTTGCATTCTAATGTCGTCATATAAAACATCACGAATATTCACAAAAATTGAAAATCAATGAACTTAATGTTGTTACATCAATTTGTAGCCAGAATAAAAAGTCGCAAATTTGGACAATATAAAGAACGGAGGAAAAAATATTGGCTATATGGATAATTAAACTCTAATTGAATTTTTGTATGATATAATATGGAAATTCATTGTAAAATATTTCAAATAGTCCTGAGGCATTTGTATAACTGTTCTATCTTTCATTAATACAATAACGGGATTGAACTTCAATTCACTACTTTTAGATCTGTCAGCGGCAACCAGCTGGCAAGTTTAACAGTTGGTATCTTCGATCAACTGAAGTCTCTTATTTTCTTGTAACTATAACTGTTAAATATTTTAATAACTTCGAAATTATAGGCATGTTAAATGTGAATGGGCTATTATCATACAGACGAGTTTCTGTCTTGAAAATAGCTTCACATTGAAATGGACTATAATATAAATATACAATAAATCAAATATGTTTGAAATGTATTTTGTGTCGAGTGTCATTACAAATAGCGTTACATAGTCGGTTCTTTCAGATACTGCACAAAACCTCTTTCAGACTTCCGATGCACCTGTTCTCACTCCCAGTTTTATCTGTAAAATTACCTGTTCTGTTTGGTTTTTTCCGTCGTCGTTTTTTTGTTTTTCTTTTTGTACTGATGTCTTTTTATATCCGGATTGTGATTGTTTTGTCATTCCTTCACATTCTACAGTCGTCACATGGAACACCAGGAATATTCATAAAACTTGGAAACGAACGAATTATATGATATTGATGTTAACTTGTCTGTGTGTGTGAAAAGTATTCGTAAACACTTCTTACTGCACTTTACAGGAGAGAGCGAAAACACCTTTCAATAGTTTAACTGTTTGATATCGAGATTATTAAAATTTAGTAGCATATAATAACATTAATCTAATCCAGATGTCTTGATTACAATCGACTGACAAGATTTTCTGTTGGTATATTTGAACGATCATTTGACATTCGATTTTAGCTTTTATAAATTTTAGTATAACGGATGTGTATTTTTTATCAATAAAAGACAAACTCCTCATTCATTTGTCTGGGACGGATTACTAAAATGTCCTGTGTATATAATACCTTTATATAGGACAAAGTTCGTGTGTTTACGCGTTCTGGAAAAGAACGAGGAAGGCAGATGCACGAAATTTAAGATGAAAATCAGGTTGATGTTTTGTTCTCCCTGTTTGAAATATACAACATTTATCCTCCGCAACCCCCTTTTTCACGACTCGTTCGTCTTAACCATAAAACAAAAGGCTTGCAAAATTTTTCACAGTAATTAGTGTAAAAGTCAAATGTCAACACAAATATTTCAAAACAGGTTCAAATTACATAACAGTTTCCCGCCTTCCTGGTTAAAGTTTGAACATACGTAGAAATGAAAATAAATGCATTATATTATGTCAACAAAAAAAAAAACGGGAAGCTGTAGCCACGCCCTGTCCCTACCGCCCCCTTGCTCCCCCTTGTC
>JAOXYI010206838.1:0-11076 GCA_028566495.1 Lithophaga antillarum | reverse complement strand
TTTCAGTTTTTTCAACGTTTTTCCTATAGGGTCCTATGTTAAAACTTGTCACCTGATAGCAGCCTTCTTGGATGGACATCAGATCCAATAGATATAATTCTCAAAGGGGACCACCGAAGGACCATTTCACCAATGTTTGGTCCAAATTGGCCAGGCAGTTTTGTTCACTGTTTTTCCCTTAGGGTCCTATGTTAAAACTATGTCCACTGATGAAGGCCATGTTGGATTGACCTAGGGTCCAACAGATACAATTCTGAAAGGGGACCACCAAAGGACCATTTCACAAACATTTGGTCCCAACTGTCCATGCAGTTTCAGACCAGAAGTTTTCTAATTGTCTTTCAGTTGGGTCCTATGTTAAAACTGTGTCCGCTGATGGCGGCCTTCTTGGATAGACCTCCGGTCCAATGGATACAATTCTGAAAGGGGACCATCCAAGGACCATTCCAACAAATTTTGGTCCCAATTGGCCAAATAGTTTCAGACAAGAAGATTTTTAAATGTTTTCCCCTAGGGTCCTATGTTAAAACTATGTCCACTGATGGAGGCCATCTTGGATGGACATCGGGTCCAACGGATACAATTCTGAAAGGGGACTAACAAATTATCATTTCACCAAAGTCTGGTCCTAACTGGCCATGCAGTTTCAGACGAGAAGATTTTTCATTGTTTTTCCCATAGGGTCCTATGTTAAAACTATGTCTGCTAATGGCGGCCATTTTGGATGGACCTCGGGTCCAACAGATATAATTCTGAAAGGGGTCTATCCAAGGATCATTCCATCAAAGTTTGGTCCCCATTGGTCAACTAGTTTCAGACGAGAAGATTTTTCATTGTTTTTCCCATAGGGTTCTATGTTGAAAATATGTCCGCTAATGGCGGCCATTTTGGATGGACCTCGGGTCCAACAGATATAATTCTGAAAGGGGTCTATCCATGGACCATTCCATCAAAGTTTGGTCCCAATTGGTCAAGTAGTTCCAGACAAGAAGATTTTTCATTGTTTTTCCCATAGGGTCCTATGTAAAATTTTTGTCTGCTGATGGCGGCCATCTTGGAAGGACCTCGTGTCCAACGGATACAATTCTGAAAAAGGCGACCATCCAAGGACCATTCAGTCAAAGTTTGCACCCAATTGGCCAAGTAGTTTCAGACAAGATGATTTTTCATTGTTTTTCCCCTAGGGTTCTATGTTAAAACTATGTCCGCTGATGGCAGCCATCTTGGATGGACCTCGGGTCCAACGGATACAATTCTGAAAGGGGACCATCCAAGGACCATTCCATCAAAGTTTGATCCCAATTGGAAAAGTAGTTTCAGACAGGAAGATTTTTCATTGTTTTTCCCATAGGGTCCTATGTTAAAACTGTGTCCACTGATGGCGGCCATCTTGGATGGACCTCGGGTCCAACAGATACAATTCTGAAAGGGGACCATTCAATGACCATTCCATCAAAGTTTGCTCCCAATTGGCCTAGTAGTTTCAGACGAGAAGATTTTTCATTGTTTTTCTCATAGGGTACTATGTTAAAACTATGTCCGCTGATGGCGGCCATCTTGGATGGACCTCGGGTCCAACGGATATAATTATAAAAGGGGACCATCCAAGGACCATTCCCTCGAAGTTTGATCCCAATTGGCCACGTAGTTTCAGACGAGAAGATTTTTCATTGTTTTCCCATAGGGTCCTATGTTAAAACTGTGTCCGCTGATGGCGGCCATCTTGGATGGACCTCGGGTCCAACGGATATAATTCTGAAAGGGGACCATCCAAGGACCATTTCACTAAAGTTTGTTTCCAATTGGCCAAGTAGTTTCAGAGGAGAAGATTTTTAATTATTTTTTGCTGAATTTTCTATTTTTAGTCATGGCGGCCATCTTGGTTGGCGGGCTGGGTCGTCGGATATAATTCTGAAAGGGGACCATCTAAGGACCATCCCTGCCAAGTTTGGTCCAAACTGGCCAAGTGGTTTCAGAGGAGAAGATTAAAATGTCAAAAGTTAACGACGACGACGGACGACGGATACTTCATGGTGGCAAAAGCTCACATGATCCTTTGGGTCAGGTGAGCTAAAAATGACTGTCCATTCCAGTGGCAGTCATTTTTTAACTATCAGCGACTGCCAAGGGTTTAAAAGACTGTGAAAAAGGCTGGATTTGTCTGTTAAGTATTGCTATATTGACACTGAAAGTCATTTACAGTTTTCACCTGGACTGTTACTGACTGCGACAGACTGGCAGTGATACCAAGAAACATTCACAAAATTTACCTGGTCTGCCAGTGACTGTGAACATCATCCACAGACACTCTAAACTTTTACCTGGTCCGAGATTGACTGTCGCCATCATGCACAAACATGGACAAACACTTCAAACTTTAACCTGGTCTGACAATGACTGTCAGCGTCGTCTACAGACATGGACAAATATTATAAGTATTCACCTTGTCTGAGATTGACTGTCTTCGTCCTACATTGACATCGACAAATACGTAAAGTCTTTATCGAAACTCATCCCAGATTTTCACTACTATTAATGATATTTGCAACCGTTCTTTATTGTAAGGTGGCAAATTCAAATTATTATAAGCAGTGAGTGGAAATTGTTACAATGATAGAAAATAAATATTTGAAAAAATCTCATTTTCAAGTGTTGTGATATCTTAACCAACAAATTAATTTTTACTTGTATTTATTTATTTATTTATTTTCTATTCTAATATTATTTTTTTTTGTTTTGTTTCTTAATTAATTAAAAAAGAACAATCGTTTGTTCAAATTTTACAGACAAAATAAATTGAGGGAAGTAGTTGATAACTACTTTATTTTGAATAATAAAAAATTCCGAAGAATAATCTGCATTAATTCAACAAAATCAATTTACAAAATCAAATTTCAATTTGATTTAAGTTTAATTTCAACATGTTAGAAGCAAAACATTTTTAATAAAAAAGAATAATAAAAGCGTCATTATTTTTTTCAGCGGGGTTTGTTGAGGTTTTATTTACCGTATTCCTCGTATTAAGCGCCCAGGGCGCTTGAAAAACTGAAAAAGTGGGGCACTTATTAAGTACGACACAAACTGTGTTCAGAAAGGGGGCGCTAACAATATATAGATATTCTGAAGTAGCAGGCGGACTTGAAATTTTGTGTTTCCTCAGATTTAACGAAACTACAGCACTTATACACAGACTACAATCCGTTCTGCAGTAAACGAAGTGCAATCAAGGTGAATACAATTACCCTAATAGCGGGATTTTGAGGGGGCGCTTAAGGTTTTCAAACGAAATTAAGGAGAGGGGGCGCTTATAGCGGCAGGGGCGCTTAATACGAGGAATACGGTAGTCAGTATTGTTTTCAGTCAGATGTATATTTTGACGCCAATTGATTTTGCAACATTCAAAAATCATTCATTTTCGTAGAATCAATGAAGGTGTCTTCTTTGACATCCGCGTTTTTTGTGTAGTGGCAAGTGAAGCTACTCAAGCAAATAATTTCATTCATAACATAATCCTGAAAAAGGATAGGTTTGTTGACAAAGGAGACAGATGGGGTAAGTCATAAAATACCCTTCTCACAACAATTCAGACCCTTTTTAATCATTTGTTCGGATCTTAAAAGAACCGTTTTATCTTATGCATTGTAGCGAATATCGAAGTCATGTTACTGAAAATTCATTTGAAACGTCATCCACTACCTGAAGAACAGATTCTGCTTTCACTTGGGCATAGTCATAATACATAGTTCCATGAACAACAGTAAGGCGAGGACGTATATGATCCGCCGTTGTCCTTCTTGGCTTTGTTGTATATATGTTTGAGGAGCATTCCGTGATTCTCTCGTAAATTGTGTAAATCTTCTTTTGCTGTCTTGGCTAATGTAACCTTTTTGTTCAGACATTTCTATTGTACCATGCCAGAAAAAATTAAAGGTGTGTTTCCATCCAGTTGCAAATATTACTGCCTCGTTTATGGGCGATTATAAAGGATAATTATATGGTCCGTAAAATTTAACCAGTTGTTTATATGCTGGTTTACATGAATTAACCCATAATAATAGTCAGTATAATGTATATGTATTTTACAGTTGTTGTCAAAATTTGGGACTACAATTTATCAGCTCAGAAGAAGTCCCACAATTTTTGTCCCAATTTTTAACATAAAATTACTTTAAGCCGCCAATAAACTGCAAATTTGCCAACCTTTTCCCTGCTTAAATGTTATGGGTTTAGGGAGAAATAACACAAGTAAAAAATTCCCCTCGTTACAGCTATTAAAATTGTCCAGTATAAGTACTGTTAAGTTTTGTCTATTCATACGTTTTAACAACATTCATTGTAATAAAATCTGATTCTTGTGAAGTTACGAGGTGACAAAGTACATGTATTAGTATTCTTAAGGAATTTTTGCGCAAAATAAAATTGATATGTATTTTTATACATTAAAACTAACTCCTGTATCGATCCGATTTTCAGATTTTATCGTAACTGTCAAAACCTGGAAATTTGACATGTTGTCGCAGACGCAACATCTAATTACCACAAGAGAGTCATGCGATGCAACGAATATTTGTCTACTAGAGTAAATACAGACGGAAACACTTAGTTGTATCAAATTCTGTGTTTCTTTAAAACAATGACATTTATAACAAAATTGTCTTTAATCCTATTTTTATTCAAACTGTACTCGAGACCTGCAAAATAGAAAGTATTTTTTTCTCCGTATTTAGATCGATGATATAGCTGGGCAGTTTTGTAATGCAGAAGTATTCATGATTAATAAAACCTATTTCGCATGTATATTGACCAATATTACACCATAACTGGTATATCTACGATCAATTTTGTAACTTTCCAGACGACTGCTTTAAGGTGTCCTCTAACACATGCGTATACATGTATATTGTATTTAGGGAATACAACAAACATTTAAATCCTATACAGGAAATCTGCGTACTTTTGTTTTGAAAAATTTTATATCACTCATACCAAATATTACCAATATACAGTAAAAAAAAACCATAAAAATCTTACATAATGCAGGACAACTGTGTTCATCTGTTATCGTACAAATATAAGTAAAGCTCTATACGTTCTGTGGCATGCAAAACTATATCTTAATAACAAATGAAAAAAAACGAGCCGAATTATAGAATATGCATAAGATCGCATGGCAGGTAAGTAAAAGTCGTTCTCATTAGGTGGCTATTTTCAATTTTTTTTTATCAATACATATATATTATAAACTGCATATGTAGAAAAAAAAAAAAAAGAAAAAGAAAGAAAACAATGTAAAACAAACACAAAAAATCCTAAGTTGAATTTGATATTTGATAATTGATAGCAAAATTTAAGTCTGAGAGATACAACAAAGTTCCTCGTATCATCTGGGAGTAACAGCCAACCTATGAGTCACATTCTTCAGGCTTTGTAAATGTTGTACAGAAAATAAAATAGATGACGCATTTCATATCGTCTTTTCGTGTTCTGAAAATGCATACCTCAGGAAATCTATACATCAGCTGATTAAAGAAATAGGTGTATATGTAAACCTAAAGATCTTCATATTTACAACAAGTATACACTTAGGAACTTATTGAGAAACAAACTGAATAAAATGTGGTGTCCATGGGACATTATGCCCTGTACCCGTCAAAATGGAACTTGACCTGCCTTAAGTATTCAAATGTGAAAACATTTGACCGAGGATTACTTAAGTTTAGACATAATTTATTTGCCATAAACAAGACAAAATGGATAAGATACAAGTTAAACAAACTTATGAAGTCTTCTCCAACTTACTAAGTTACTGAACGGAAACCAAAACGGGACGTACTAAAAAAAAACTTAATGCTCTTCTCGCCTTATGGCAGGCAATAAAAATGTAATCTACCATCCTTTTTTTCGCAATGTTTCCGTTGATTTCATTGCTGATATACTAAATGGAGCAAAACTTACAATCTGACCATGGCAAATGGATGAGCAGAAATGTGTTTTTATTGTTAATTTCTTTTTATTGTCGTTACAAATAATTAAATATTTTGTTTAGTCGTGTTTCTAAATAGTCATATTTAAGGAAAATGTCTTACTTTTGTTCTTTAGACCCGCCCCCTCCCTTTCTGGAAAAGGGCGCATTGTATTTCGGCAATTTTTTTTAAGTAAGTCATTTTTCTCATTTACGCACATTTTTTGTTCATTTCTGAATTCTTACATGGCAGGTATCAATTTATGCTAATCAGCATGTTACCTTTGATTCTACAAATCACAGTGCATGCTTTGACAATTTGTCTTGCATCATCTTTGCGTCTTGGTGTATATTTTGTTGTATATGCAATTACACATGCTTGTATATTCATGCCCCTAATAGGCTCCTTTATTGGTAAATAAATATTCTTATTCTTATGTATATTGATATTAAATAGAAGTTGAAGACTACAAACGTACATTACGATCGCCGAAAACAAAGCCTTTATTCCAGGAAGCCCGCGCCAGGAAGTGAATACGAAAGATTTTTGTTTACAGTCAAGCAACTGGGGAAATATCAGAATGGTGAAAAAACAAGACTACTGGATATAAGTATGCTGCGAAGACGGATATGATTTTGTTGTAGTGTGTTTTATTTGGCATCTTCTTTTATCTATTAACGGTTTTATGGATAAACAGTGGTGTATATTTATCATAGACATATTTTGCTCAAAATCCATCTTCAATCTCTACTTGAGAGAAAGGGACAACAGGAGGAATCTTGGTAAAGGGGAAAAGTATACAACATTTGTGTTATAATCTATAAAGAGATCTCAATAACATATCGAAAATATTGCAGCAATGAGACTAGAGGCTCAGATGAGCCTGTATCGCTCACCTGACTTAAATAGACCCATTTAGATATGTCTGCTTGATGAAATGTCCACTGATGATGGCCATCTTGGATGCAGACTGGTTCACTTGACACTTTGAAAGTCATCATGACCACCAAAGGACCATCCATACGGTGTTTGCTTCATATTGGCCTAATAGTTTCAGAGGAGAAAATTTTTAAACATTTTTCTCAAAGGGTCCTACATAAGAACTACATGTATGTCCACTGGTGGCTGCCATCTTCGAATTCCAATTGGCACAAAAAACATATCTTTTGTATAGGTTCATGTAAAGACCATCCATGCAATGTTTGCTTTAAATTGGTTTACAGGTTTAAGAGAAGAAACTTTTTAAACATTTTCCTATAGGGTCCTATGTTAAAACTATGTCCACTGACGGTGGCAATCCTGAATTTCCAATCGACACAAAAAAAAACATAACTTCTGTAGAGGTTCATCCAAGGACCATCCATGCAAAGTTTGCTTTAAACTGATAAACTGGTTTCAGAGAAGAAAATTTTTAAACATTTTCCATAGGGTCCTATGTTAAAACTATGTCTGCTGATGGCAGCCATCTTGAATTTCTGATCGGCACAAATAACATAACTTTTGTAGAGGTCTATCCAAGAACATTCCATGCAATGTTTGCTTTAAACTGGTTCACTGGTTTCAGAGGAGAAAATTTTTCAACATTTTCCCATAGGGTCCTATGTTAAAACTATGTTCGCTGATGTAGTCCATCGTGAATTTCCAATCGGCATGAAAAAGAAAACTTTTGTAGAGGTCCATCCAAGGACCATCCATGCAATGTTTGCTTTAAATTGGTTCACTAGTTTCAGGAGAAAATTTTTCAACATTTTCCTGTTAGGTACTATGTTAAAACTATGTCCCCTGATGGAGGCCATCTTGAATTTCTGATCTGCAAATAAAACGTCACTTTTGTAGAGGTCCATCCAATGATCACTCATGCAACAAACCAATACAATTGGCCCAGTGGTTTCTGACAAGAAGAGCTTTAAAGGTAAACCCAATCAGAACAAGTTATCTGCCCTTGGCGGCCATGTTGAATTTCCAATCGACACGAAAAACATAACTTTCGTAGAGCACCATCTACTAAGGCCACACCAATTTGATTTTTAGTTCTTTGGATTTTCAGGTGTGAAAAATTGGAGCGAGAGGGCAATATTTTTTTATTCTTTTTTTTTATTGAAATCTACAATTTTTGATGCGAAGGTAAAATTCTGATGAGGGACACATTTTTTTTCTATTTTTTATAACTTTTTTTCTGAAAATTCTTGATTTTTACAAAATTTTTGAAGAGAGCGAACAGTTTTTCATTTTATTTTCAAGGAAAATGTAAAATCTGAGGCGATACTTCAGAATTTCTGAAGCGAGAGGCGACAATTATTTTTTTCGTTGAAAATTTCCATTCTGAAAAAATTGGAGAGGGAGTATCCAAAGAACTAAATATCAAATTGGTGTGGCCTAAACATCCATGCCAAGTTTCGTTAATATTGATCAAGTAGTTTCAGAGGAGAAGATCAAAATGCGAAAAGCTAACGACGACAACCGACGGACGGACGACGGACGCTCAGTGGTAGCAATAGCTCACATGACCTTTGGTCAGGTGAGCTAAAAAGAAAAATGTGCTGGATAGTCAACTTTTTCATGCTGAAAGATCCTTTTTTTTTTCATGTGGAAAAGTCGTTATTTTCATGTGGAAAATTCATTATTCTCATGCGGAAAAGTATAGTAAATATGAAAATTCAATGCACCCCCTCCCCCATATGCATATGCAAGTTTACATGGAATCTTTATTTGCAAAACAAGATCCACCTCTGATCTGGACCTGCGTCGCTGATATATGATTGTATATTATGCCAAAATCGTAATTTGAGCTCCAAACCTAAGCCATTTTTTTTAATTATCATTTCAAAGTGAAAGTGAAAGTACAAAAATCGGTAAATTTCATAGTAAAAAAAGAAAGTGAAAGTACTTGATCATACTTTTCTACCATTTCTGCTAATTGAAAAAAGACTGAAAAGAAATTTAACATGATGATGCAATACCAGTAATCATCATAAAAAAAATGCAGAAACATATATTATATTTCATAATCTCGGGCTTGCTCGGGTTAATAAGTGAACCTTTACTTTGCGGCAGGCCACACGCCTTTTTTCACAGCTGACCGATTTTAAATGACCACTGACCGTATATAAGCCGGACAGCACATGGAAGCATCCTCTTTACTTTAATTTGAAGGCTGCACGCATGTAGAGAGCTACGAATCCACTCAATTCGATATTAAATAACCAACAGACTCTGTTGATTTATTTTATTTTACCAACTCGGTAAATTGGATAGACTCTATCAGTATGTCGCGTTGTCATGAACGTTTAAGTGACAGTGACTCAGACCATTCAGACTTGAATGATGATTAAATTTTAAATATTATTCGCATCAGAAGATGAAGTCGATGCATCGTTTTCAGGGTTTTCGAATCAAAACGAAGTCGTCCCAGAACGTAACCCGGAGTTAGCAAACCCGGATGTTATGGAATTGCAAATGATGGCCACGCAAGTCGTGCAGAAAGACGACGTGAATTCGTCGGGAAAAGGCAGTTCCAAGAAAGGAGTAGGGAAAGGAAAAGCCCCTAAGAGTAATCCAAACAAATCAGAACAACAGAAAACTACTAAAAGATCAGTTGTTGAGTTGCCGTCGGGTAGCACTGTAACAGTAAGTCCGACAAAGAAAAGGAAAGTCTCGAAACCGAGGACGTCGAAAGCACAAGATCAGTCAGAATTGTTGAAAACTTTGTTTCAAGGTTTATCAGATACACTTGTGTCTACGCTGAGTAAAAATAATGTCACGAAGGAAACTCCCTCTAACATGTCTAAGGAAACGAATACTGGTAAACCGAACATTAATGACAGAATCAGACACAATCCTAAATGAGGAACAGAATCATGTAGGCTATCATCATTTTCAAAATGACAATGACAATGCTGAACAAGATGAAATCTCTGACAATGAATCTGCCAGTGAAGATCATGCAATGAGCTCAAACTTTAATATTTTTTCTGATGACGATGTTCAGTCTGCTGAGCAATTTCTAGCACCAGACGATGTCGATGATTTTGATTATGAACTGCCTAGGATTTTTGAAGACGATGAAAAGTTTGGAGAGAATGTTAGTACCTCATTAGCTACAGTATTTGACAACATCTGTAAGAAGAAGACAGATGTATCTGGGCTGACAAAAGAACTCAAAACACCTACAAACTGCAAAAGTCTAGTACCGCCCCCTGTGAATGCAGAAATTTGGCAGTTCTTGGAGCGTAGAGCAAAAACCTCCGATCTAAATCTACAAACTATTCAGAAACTTTTGTCCTATGGAATCATACCTTAATCAAGGTCGCAGAGATACTCAAAGGGAAAAAACAGGACATAAAAATGATGAGGGACTGTATATCTAAGGCCTTAGCTATACTGAGTAATACACACTTTGAATTGTCCGTAAGACGACGCATGATGCTTAAACCTCACATTGACAAAAGATTCCATCAACTTTGCAACCGCAATGAGAATGTTGGAAGTAATCTCTTCGGGGATGACGTTGGTAAGAGGTTGAAGGACATAAGCGAAATAAACAAGATCAATAAGAACATTACTGGCTCCAGGAATATGAGAGGTTTCAGAGGTAAAAATGGCTATAACCGTTTTTTAGGCAGAAGGGGAAACAATACATACAATCAGTACAAACAGAGGCACCAATTCAGAGGAGGCCCAAGAAAGTCCATGCCCTTCAGTCAGAGGAAAAAATTCTGAAGGTAAGAAGCAAAAATTTTAAAAATAATAAACTAGAGGCTCACCTGAGCCTGTATCGCTCACCTGGTTATAAACTGACAGAAACTGAAAAATATGATAAAAGACAATATTTGTTACGAAGACTCATTAGACTCCAGTGTTAAACTATATCCTAGGGTGATAGCCATCTTTGATTTTGGATTGGCAAAAAAATCATACACTTAAGAAAGGACCATCAAAGGAACAATTCTGCAAAGGATCATTTTCATTGACTCCATGGTTTCTCAAAGATCTTTATAGGTATTTCCCATAGGGTTCGATGTTAAACTATGTCCTGTGGTGGCAGCCATCTTGGATTTAAGATCGGCAAAAAAAACTTAAACTTTGTAGAGAACCATCCAAGGAACATTTTTGC
>JAOXYI010206728.1:0-11077 GCA_028566495.1 Lithophaga antillarum | reverse complement strand
TAATTTGTGGGAATAAGTGAGATAGAAAATCTCACTTATTCCCACAAATTAATTTAAAAAACCCACTTTTAGCTACTGAAGGTAGAACATCAGGGGAAAACTGTTTAAAAAAATATTTCAGTTCTGCAAAACACAGACCAAATTGCCCCGGGATATACCAGTTGCTACTGGCGATCGCTTATAACTGTTGGTTACAGTTAGATACACCAGGTGCAATATATACCATCGGCTCAACACACTCAATGGCATATGTCTGGTTTTCTCACTCCTTCACCCTCTCTCTATCTCCCTCTCTCGATACCAGTGGCAAGTGGTCTGTAATCACAGAAAGTATCCAAACACTTAAATACAAAACAGAATTCATTATTACTTGTTTTCACTTTTAAATAATTTCAGTATTTACAAATTTCGTTTTTATTTTTTATTACTTATATTAAATAATTTTAAAACTATATGGAAAAGGTTATAAATTACTCTGTACATGATATGTATTCAGACCTGTACCCGAACCACTTATAAAATAAGTACATTTAAACATAAAAACTCTTAAAAGGGAGGTAACTCTGTTTCAGGTATTTCTCCTGGATATTTTATGGATAATTGGTATAAAAATTACTATTCTTAGCTACTGTAACAAATGTCTGTAATACATCAATTATATTACAAACACATGATCTTCCCACTGTAATGTACGATGCTAAGGCAGCTCAGCAGATGAGTGTTCTAATGTCTCTAAAGGAATTAAAGAAATGAAAAAACTGGAACAGTCCAAGCAAATACAGAAAACAATAATATTACATTTTTCTGTAACATAAAGAAGTCGCTAAAAAATAAGAGTTATTTCCCTTATATTGGTTTTCTAAAATTACAGAAAACTGTAATATAAATGCAATGCCAATATTGATTATGTCCCTTTAAAACTATATTTACATGATTTATAACAAAAAAAAATTAAAATAATAAGACGTAGAGAATGAATAATTTTATTACATTATAGAAAAAAATAACACTAAATCTATATTGGTTATTATCATAACAATTACAATCAAAGGGTAATTAAAAAGTATCATCAGTACATTAGTAATGGTATTTACACATGATTTATACTGTCCACTGAAAATAGTTTTTATTTATTTACTGTATGTATTAATGTATGTTTTGTCATGTAGAAAAGGATGCTCATGAATGTTTTATATAAAAAACTTTCAACTATGAAAACTTACTTAAATCAATATTTTAATAAAAATAAAACTTTTCAATATCTTAATTTGATATTAAAAATTGACTTCAAAGGGTTTTTCTAAACTCTTTTTGGTGGACAGTATATTACAAACATGTTTCAATTATAATCATAGAATCATAAACAATAATTGTTTTTTTACATACTGTACTGTACTTCTTTCAGAGAAGAAATATCATTTATTGATAATTACACAATGTGTAAAAATATAATTATTAAAAATATTGTAATACAAGAACTGGGTTAGAACCAATCTTCTTTCATTTGAAAGCTTAATAATGTAGGCATTCCAGACTTTTAACATGGTAATTTAGCACCATTAAAAATGGGTGTTTTATGTCAGCACGTTCTATTATAAATCTCTATTCCCTAGCACCTAGCCGTGAATTAAGATATTATAAATCTCTATTCCCTAGCACCTAGCCGTGAATTAAGATATTATAAATCTCTATTCCCTAGCTCCTATAGCCGTGAATTAAGAGATGGGAATAAACAAGACCAAATAATACTGTTTCACTATACATGTAATAACAAAACAAATTATGACATCATATTAGAGACAAGTCTGTATGTTAATATTACTTTAAAGTATAATATTAATAATAAACTGCTCCAAAGGAGGAGTCCCGACCTGAGGACAGCAATCATCAAACTTGTCTAGTAAGATTATGCTAAAATATCAGAGGAAACTTATGAAAATGCACTTACAAGTGTTAATCAACGAAAACAAGAGGTATGTTTCATTATATACATGTAATACAACTTCTAATATATATAAATTCTTGTACATTATTATATTACTGAAAACTGTAATATTGTTGTACATGTATTACTGAAAACTGTAATATTGTCCATTTATTACAAGATCCTGTAATAATGCTTATATTATTCAAATCTGTGTATATTACATAGATCTGTAATGTAAGGCAAACTGTCCAATTTTCCCAATTTATTAATTATTACTGCAGATGACATAACTAAACTTCATTAAAATAATTTGTAGAAATTCAAGCCTACATATACTTGCATACTTCATAGCGCTTTTTTCAAATAATATACATGTGAATTTCTGGTTATTATCACTTATACCATATTGGCACTTTACACGCTTTATTAACTGCCAGAATGTCTCTAAACACTTCTTAAGAATCACCTTATTTTCAATTTCGGACTAAAATCTTTAATATACATGTCTGAAAATTATCTTTTGACTGCATTTGTTGATCGATTACAACCACAACTGAAAGTGTCATTTAAAAATTAAATCTGATTAGACATGAATATACATTGTACTATTTCATTTTTCCTCTTTTCATTGTTCTTGAAAGTTTTGATCAATCATGATTTTTTGTGTATAAATTTTACCCAGAACACACAAGATTCTGAAGAAATGTGAAATGGAATACAATGTATGTCAGATGATTGTGGTAAATTATCAGATAAGCCATGGGTTCAGATATAACTTGTTGCATTTCCCGAGTGTTTCTGGCCAGGTAATAATATTAAACAGTTAAAGCCATTACAGTAAAGTTCTTTGATTGACTTCAGCACCAAATTGTTTTCCAGAAAAGAAAGCAGAAATATGGATTTTATTTTTGTGCCCAATCTTTGAAAAAATGAATATATTTAATATATTTTCCTGCATATCTTAATACAATTGGTGATAAAGAATACATTTTTTTATATTTTATTAATTGTCTATTTTAGAGACAACTGCAATCATCTTAATAAGATCAGGACTTCTTTTTTATACATCAGTAAGGTCAAAATTAGCCAGTGGAAAAGCTCTTGTTTAATCATTAATTCAAATTTAGTTTATTTGTCTTGTACCTCCCTGTCCTTGAAAAATTAAGTTTGATGTCAAACAAAGATTTTTATTGTTTTTTGTTGCACAGATTTATTCTGAAACTTCTACATGTTCTACTATCTCTACATTGCCAGGCTGTTCTGTGTACAAACTGTCTATGACAGCTTTGTCTTCAACTGTCCACAGGCGGCCATTGGCTTTTGTTGAAGTATTAATTTTTTGCAACATTGCATTAACATGTGTTAATGCAATATCGTCTTTCTGGGGCCATTTAAAGTCTCCCCCACAAGGATGGAGGTACTTTATCCAGGCCCAGTCACTGTCATCGGGAGATATGACAGAAACCAGGCCTGGATACCATCTGTCGTCATATGCAACTGCATAGTAACAATTTTCTTCCCATACTTTCTGGTCTTCATGTTCGTCAGAATCTGCAACAAACAAACAAACATCTTTGTTTTAAAATGTTCATTATCTAATGGCTGTAAATGAGAAAAGATGCTTATTTTGTCTTAAACACAGAACTACTGTAGAGGTATAATAATTACCTTTATATATTTGGTTAAGTTTTACATCTTGAGGTGTAATTCATGCCATGGTGTGGTGTTGCTTAAAGTACTTTATAATCAAAATATTGGGTCATCTTATGGTTTGTTTAGCTCTGTGTTTTAACTTGAGATTAGCTGTTCAACTGAAACTTATTTCACAAGCACTTATTTTGACTTACACATATATGTAAACGTTAGGTTCAAAGCAGCATACTCACCATTTGAGCGCTTGCTACTGCCCTGGTTTTGTTTATTCTGGTTTTCTTTATTCTGTTTTTGGCTACTGTCCTGGTTTTCTTTATTCTGTTTTTGCCTATTTCTTCTCCTTTTTTGTTCTGTAAAATATGATGGAAAAAACCCCGAAGTTAGTTTCCAACTTAAACAAAGGAAAATCAGTAACTATCTGACTAAAACGACATACTATTTTGGCCTATGTACATGTATGAACTATCTGGAAATCAAGAATATTCAATTTCAAGATAAATAAAATAGGAGGTGCACATGAACAATTCGTACTGAACAATCTCTCAAAGTTTTATTGAAATCCATTCACTGGTTTCAGAGGAGCTTTGGATAACAGGTTCGTCCCATGTAGTATTTTGATGTACATGTATGAAGTGTCTGGAAATCTCGATTATTCAGTTTCAGGAATATGAAATAGAAGGTGAACGTGTTTATTAGATCCTAAACAATTTGCAAAGAGTGGTTAAAATTAAGTCATCTGTTTAGGAGGAGTTGCGGATAACAGGTTCATTACATATGGAATAACACTGTTCAACATCCAAATACACTAAATGTGAAAATGCCAATAATTTTGAAAAAAATAAATTTTGGCAAAAGGAAGATAGGAGGTGCACAATGCCATTTTATACTTAAGAATTCCTGACAGTTTGGTTGAAATCCATGGAGTCATAAAGGAGGAGTCGTGGAAAATAGATACAGACAGACTGACGGACACAACGATCACTATATACCCCTGCTATCGCTAGCAGGGGATATAATAAGATAAAGTGAATGAACTCTAATACCTGGTAGTGCTGCTATTTGAGGAAGCTCATCAGTATCTTCTTTATCCAAGTTCTCCTGTGCATTTCCTGAAATGAACACTAATCGTGCTAAATGTTTTGCATTTTAATCTGTACGATGTTATGACAACTCATAATCCAAAAATGTATTATCATTATTGTACTAAACAGTTAAATCAGTTAAAAAAAACAAGCAGTAAGAAAACTGTTACATATATATCACCGGATATTCAAAACTGACAGCAAAATTCCAGAATTGTGCACGAGTCATTTATATATGTCATTTTGGCCCAGTCTGAATCTCAATTTTTTATAAATAAAAAAATACGTGAAATAAATGGTTCACTATCCCTGTTTACATAAGACTTTTTACATGTTTTACACCCAAATAAATTGGTGAATTATGAATTTTATTTTTTCCTCTCACTTAGCTCCATGTATTTAATTTAGAAGGAACAAGAAAAAAACAGGAAGAGTAGAAACGTGCATCTTTAAAAAATGTGTCAGAAACGTTTGTCTTTAAAGAAATGTTTTATTTTATCTGATTTGACATATTATCAGTCAGATATACTGGACTGGAAAGGCGCATTGCATAATAATATGCTGGATATGATTAACTTACTTTGAGGGCTTTCTGGCTGAATATCTACATCTAGGTCTGTTTCCTACAACATGTACAAAGCAAGAATTACATTTATTGAAAATTTTGAACTGAATTATTTAATGTATGAAACATTGATAAGTCAAAAAGAAAAAAAAGAAACAAAGCAAAAAAGCATATCGTAGGCAGACAAGGGTATCTTGCCAATTTGGTAGGGAAAAGGGGGGGCAGGTGTGCCACAGGCGCTCCCCTCTTAGATCTGCCACAATTACATGAGAACTTATATAGTTTCTTGTATGATTTACAATGTAACATATTATATTTCATTTCATATGTCGAAGTTTCATCATGTTAAACAGTTTTTCTTTTTATATTGTTCATCAGATTTGATATATATTATTATATTGCATGGTGGAGCAAGCTATTTTCAGAAATCAGGAAAACCACAATGTCAAATGATATTGTACCATATTGCACGCTGGAGAAAAATCTTTTTTTTTGGAAACCAGGAAAAACCATGTCACATGATATATTATCATATTACACCCTGGAGCAAGATATTTTAGGAAACTAGAAAAAAAAAACCAAAAAACGGAAGGGCATATGATTTCCACTGCAAATGCCAATCAAGTCCTGCATTTTAATTCAGTTGGTATGATGTTTCACAAAAGCGAAAAACAATTCTTGCTCTTCATTTAGTGCATAATTTTTCACAAGAAGTATATTATACTGCAAAGGTACTTACTTGGCTATCATTGACATCACCATCTGTATTTCTTTGATCGTCTGATTTGTTAGAGTCTAAAAAAATTCAAAATGTTATTACTGGTGTATTACAAATAGTTGACTGACCATGGCAATGTATCATGTCAGAAATTTTGATACAAAACTATTAATAAAATACAACTACATGTATTTATAAAATGACACCTTTCATATTTAGAAGAAATGTAATATTTTTAAACTAGCGGCTCACCTCAGTCTGTATCACTCACCTGGGTATACAATGGCCCATTATATAAACTGAAAAATATCCCCCAAACAAATTTCCTATGCATTTCATATTAAACAATGTCCTACAGAGGTGGCCACACTGAATTTATTTTTTTAATTTCAGCCAATCAGAAACCATTCTGCCATTTGCTGATTGTCCGATCTGCAACAAATGACAAAAGAATGTACATGACTTTCTAGATCAGATTGGTACGAAATGAAACTTTATAGACATCGCACACACCATCCTGCAAAGTTACAATTCATTTGGCCTTGTAGTTTCAGAAGAGCAGATTTTTTTTTAAATTTCAGCCAATCAGAAAAAAGATTTGCCCATGGTTGCTGGACTGGATGTCCATCGACACTAAATGAGGAAACTATGTAGAGAAACATTTAAGGATCATTCCTCCAAAGTGTTGGTTCAGTTGTCCCTGTGGTTTCTGAGGAGAAGATTAAAATGTGAAAAATTAATGTTCAACAGACAGACAGACGACAGACACAAAGTGATGTTAAATGCACATTGCCTTTAGCCAGGTGTGCTAAAAATGATCATATTTATTTAAAAAAAAAGATAAGCTACATCTTTATACAGTTTATTTCATTTCTGTAATTATAGCTAATATTAAAACTAAATTACCACTTAATAATTTTCTTCTTGATGACTTTCTTTTCTTTGACTTGGGTGTATCAACCTCTGTAAAATATGAAATGAAACATTTGTGCGTCAGTTCTGATATGATATTGTATTTTGTTAATGACTAATGTTATTTTTTTTTATTCTGGTACAGAAAGAAATGTTACCATGCAATTTATTTATTTTAAACACTGGACACATGTTACATTTAGTCTAATTATGTGGTTTGTCTATTACCTTTCTAAAATTTAATTGCAGAATAATTTTTATAAATGTAGCACCAATGCCAGTTTTTTCTTTACTGTTGACAGTCTTTATTTTTTTAACTGTTTATAAAAACTATTTCCTGATTACTGAGAAATATATATGTAATGAGGAAAAATTTTAAAATAGTTTTAGATTATTAATAGTCTTACAAAGTTTATATGCATAACATTACATCTTTTATTTCTTATATTTTTGTATTACCAGTGTCATAATTTTATGAAATATTATACCTATTGTAAATGAATCCTCCATTTCAGAGGAAACAACTCCTGTTTCCTCAAGCATTTCTTTTTGTGACTGCGCTAGAGATTTAGAAACACCAGGGCCACATGATAACTTTGTTGGTGATACCATATGTACGACTTCTCCATCCTCTACTCTTGGAAGGAAACTTTCTTTCATTTTAGTGCCAGTCGATCTGGCTAACTCTCTTTCCTCTAGCACAGGCCTTGCATTCCTTAGCCGCTCGAGAAATTCCCCCTTTCCACAAAATTTTATCAGCTGTCTCTGCTGGATGTTATCTCTGATACAAAAAACTAGAGACAGGTCAATAGTCTTTAGTTCTGATAATCTTTTAATTTGTTTGGTAATCTGCCGAATAGCATTAGACTTTTTCCTTCTTTCATTGGACCTCAGTGCATTGAATTCTTTTTCTTCTGTTTCATGATGTTTCCTTTTTCCAGGTTTTACCCTTATTTCAGGTGTTCCTTCACTGTAAATATTTTCTCTATACAAAATAAAATAAAGACATGTAAAAGTAATATCACTGAGAATTTTTACTAAACATGACACATGTACAATAAGACAAAACTATACATTTATCATCATTAAATTAAATATATGTTAAGATAACAGTGTCAATAAATAGTTTGGTTGTATAAGTCAGTTTCTCTCATCTTTTTTTTTAAAAACCTTTTCATTTTTATCATTAGTACACATAGGTTTTTTTATTCATTGCTGTTTTCTTTTCCGCTTTAATATTTAAGATAATGCATTAATGCTTAACATGTTTGGATAATATGAATAACAGATTATTATTAGACTACATAAGATGGACATGATACATATTAAATTCAACTAAAACATTTGTAAAATGACAAGTTTAAAATGGCAAAATATAAGGTCCTACAACCACAAAGGATGCTGACACATGCAGCACTCCTATCTAATGCATAATTTGTTATTAATTAGGTTATCTTTTTTGATGATTTCTAAATTTCTCACTCTTGGATTTTGATTGCCAGATATTGCCATGTCCTGATTATTGAGCGATTTATTGAACACTTAATTTTGTATTATTGTAGATTGATGAACCACTCGGATAATTATTTTATCAGGTGGATGAAATTCATTTTTCTTTCAAGACTTCCCAGCATGTTTATACATTGTCTGCAAGGAAGGCATTTGTAATAAATCTGTTAAGATAATTGGTTTGGTTCCTGCGGTGAACTTTTATGTCACTGAGATCAGTTTTCCTAGGTTATCAGTGATAATAATTACTTACACATCTGTTGATTATTAAGCGACTATTACTATATACTAATTTTCAGTTTTCGATTTGATGTATAATGTGTCATCGATTTGTTGAAATTTGGGTAAGCAACCTGCGTTGAGATTTTTATATATAAAATGCTGTATGTTGTGATTACTGCATTGATTTAGTTTTCATAACACAGAATTTTCCACCAAATTTGGGTTTACCAACCCTCGTCATTTATCCGGTAGTGGTCCTTTGTTTTAGGCTTTTCAGGACAATATATGGCGATGTATTTGTTTATATGAAGTATTTTACTTATTTACGTTTTTGACATACATGTATGTAGTCTATACTTTCACTGACATTAAGTACTCACCAAGATTTTTGTTTCGTTTATAAGCAATCGTTGGTGGTTTAGGAAATATTTTTTTGGCTTCTTCATTTTCATGGATGAGATGCCAGAGTTGTTTTAGGACTTTTGACATATTCGTATACCACAGGTGTATTGTGTGATAAAAACTAAAGGGATTTCCCTAGACTTATATAAAATAGCAAATATAAGGCCCTAAACCACAAAGGATGCTGAAAATGCAGCAATTCCACACAATGTATATATTTTTACTATTTATTTGTTTATCAATATGCATAATGCAATGACTGCATTCTGCTGAATGGGCTCCATTTTAACACACAACAATCTCGCCAGTGGAGGTAATCAAATAAATAATAAAAATATAGGCACTGTATAGGATTGCCGCATTTTTCAGCATTCTTTGTGGTCGTAGGGCCTTATATTTGCCATTTTATATAAATAGTTTGGTTGTACAAGTCAGTTTCTCTCATCTTTCTTTTTAAAAACCTTTTCATTTTTATCTTTTGTATGTGTAAGTTTTTTTTTATTCATTTCTGTTTTCTTCTTGCTTTAATAGTTAAGCATAATGCATTAATGCTTAACATGTTTGGATAATATGAATAACAGATTACTGTATTACAAGACAACATAAGATGGACATGATACATATTAATTACAACTAAAACATTTGTAAAATGACTGATGTTTTGATTGGCTGGTCATTTTAGACACCTGTATGTAACTAGAGGCTCCGAGGAGCCTGTATCGTTCACCTGGCATCTATACATAATATTGACTAAATCTGAGTACCAGTAATGTACTACTATGTTTCCAGTGGAAGGCCGCAACATCGGATATAAGTTTGAAACTAGACACCCTTGTGATGATTCAGGTTAAGTTTGGCTTAAATTGGCCTAGTTGTTTCAGAGAAGATTTTTTTAGTGTCCTATCCCATAAGGTCCTATGTAAAAACTATGTTCCCAGGTGGCGGCCATTTTGGATGCCGGTCGGGGTCATCGGATGTAAATTGGAAATCAACCATCCACGCAACATTCCTGCCAAAACTAGTTCAAATAGGCCAAATCAATTATTTAATCAGAATTTTTTATATCATTAAAAAAAATCTATTTATAGTAAATGCCGCCATATTGGTTGGAAGGCGGGGATCATCCAACATAATTCTGAAAAGGGACCATGAAAGGACTAATTCCCCCTCATTTGGTCCTCATAGCCTGTATGATTGCAGAGAAAATGATCAAAATCGGTGTTTTACCACTTCTATTTATGGGAACGACGGCCATGTTGGTTGGTCGGCAGCATCATCGGATATAATTTTGAAACTAGACACCCTAGGGATGATTCAGACCAAGTTTGGTTCCAATTGGACCAGTAGTTTCAGAGGAGAAGATTTTCGGAAAAGTTTACGATGGACGCCAAGTGATGGCTAAAAAAGTGACATCAATCAACATGGCATAAACAAACTTGCTATAAGTCAGTTAGGTTCTGTCTAAAAACGACATGGGTGAAGGATATATAGCTAGAGAGGAGTTGAACATTACTTCATCTAGTGTACATGCTTTTTAAGAGTAATACTTTCCTAACAGTCTGTGGGGGGGAGGTTGGGTGAATTCATATATTACACCATTAGGGAGATACTGAGACATTTAAACACATGATAATAAAAACAAGTGGGAGGGGCTTTGTGATTCACCGGTATCACAAGCACAATAATGATACTTTAATGACCCCTGAGTACCTCAGCAAATAATTGTATAACACGTTTGAACAGTTTTAAAATAACTATGGAAAGGATTGGTAATGCATTTTCCGGTATTAAAAAAAGAAAGACGAAGACACAATGGAAAGAAATTTTGCAGGAATCAGATAAAGGCTCACATCATAACCAATATACATTGTTTGACATTAGTGACATTGAGTGTTTCGGTAATTTTTTAAATTTTTTCCTTTCAACATGTTCAATGAGTACGATTTTTTTTATTTCCGTCTCTTTCAGTGCATGTTTAGAGAACATTCCACTGAAAGATAGGCATAAGTGAACAAGTGATATGTGCTGTCGGAATGACAGCCAAGCGCGCCCACTTAACATATGTACAGAACACAATGTGGACTAAG
>JAOXYI010206727.1:0-17729 GCA_028566495.1 Lithophaga antillarum | reverse complement strand
ACCATATTGGAAAATAAAAACGCCAGAAGACATATTCCGTCCAAGAAAACTAGTAATGTTTACAAGTATAAGATTCATAAGGAAATATGTATAGCAACGACACATTATTAAAGCTTCAGTGTCAAAATATATGTACTCTAAGCCCAAATTAATGTCAGCATTTCGGAAATCATATGGTCGCCATCATGAGTTGGTTGACCAGTATGGAGTGTCCGTATCTCAGATTAATATGGATTTGTTCCCAGTGTCATAGACTTTACCTGTTCTACAGTTTGTTATTGGCTTTTGTACATTGGGCAATACGACAGGTGCCTCATGTGGAGCAGGCTATGCTTATCCTTGGAGCACCTGATGTCAATCCCGGTTTTTATCGCGGTTCATATTGTCCTAGCTTTAGTTTTCAATATTGTGTCTGTGTTTTGCTTCCCCGTTTGTGTTTGTGTTTGATCCTTTGTTGGTATCCTATGGATATATAGTTTATGAACTTCGGTATTCTTCTCATTCTAATTAGAAACCACTAACAAATGTATTAGAATATCGTCCTTGACTGGGCGGTCTTTAAATATATTTACATGTATATGCAATCTCAGGTTTATCAGTCTGAGATTCTCCCAGTCGAGTTTTCCGTGGTCAGGAAAAAAATATCTGACGAAAAAGACAAATAAAGAATAACACTACAATATGTTTAAATGCTTAGTGAGATTTTTTTAAAAATCAGATAACCTGTACTTCTATAAAACATTTAATGCAAAGTTACATAAAAAAATGGCACTGCCACGCAATCTGCAAGCAGCAAGTAGTCTCAAACTGTAATGCACCAATCTGTTTAGTAACTATCCTGTAAATTCAAACAATCAGAAAATCTTAATTCAAATTTTAAACTGATAGAGAATATTTTATCAGGAATACTTCCATTCTGTGCCGTGCACTGCATATTTTTCTTTCGTCATTATTTTCTTCATCATTACTTAGGGTCGTTAATTACTTAAACTACCCTTTGGATAATCAAATAGCACGGTACACTTTATTTGCCTCGGAGTTGATGAGACTGAAGATTTTGCTTTGAATGACATAGTAAATATGTAACGTATATCTAAAAACGAAATAAAACTTGTTACAAGTTATTTACTATTAGATATTTAATTTTCAGAAGCCAAGCCTGTCGCTGTACAGTACGACTGTAAATTTGTAGAAACATCTACAGTGCTAAACTTGAACATCGACGAACTATTAGTTGGTATATTAAAACAGATTCGATTGAAACACAAACAAGAGGAGAAGGAAAGAGTACGTGGAACAGACACTGGTTGTATTCAGAAAAGTAAAACGTTGCTCAATAAACTCTTTGGGAAGGACAGTTTGTCAAAATCATGCGAGAATTTGTACGTTCTGTGAATTTTTAGATTTCGTGTTTCAGATCTTGGGTATTTCTATATTTTTTTTTCATGATTCAGATTGAGGTACTTTTTATATTTTGATTTCATCTTTCACAATGAATTGTTTCTATATTTGATTAAAACATAAGTATTTGTACAGTTGAATGAAAACAAATTAGAAATCTGTATATTTGTATAAATAAGAATTTTAGTATCTTTATATTTTGACATATATATGCTAGGGTAGGTGTACATTATCAAAACATAGAATGGGGTATTTGTAAATTTGGACTGACCAAAGTTTGAAATTTTTACATATTTTGATAAATAAAGCTGTTTAGGTTATTTTTACTGATTTGAAAATTACTCCTTTTTGGAAAATAGAATATTATGTTCGAATGTATTCTTCATTTATATACGATGTATGACACTGTATTATACATACATGAAATAACAAAATGGTAATGTCTTCGATCTTGATTAAAACATATTTAACTGGCCAACAAATGAAAAATTAGTATTCCTTTATGTGGAGTTTTCAGTTGAACATGAATGTTTCAAGAATTTAAAGGTTCAGTTAATGGATTCTCAACTAAAATTTTAAATTCTCACGAACGAATATATTCCAACATATTCTTTGAAATAACAAGGAAATAGCCTTTTAATGATTTATGAATAGAAACCAGCGTCCACAAACGGAAGAGGGTGACAGTTTGGGATGCCAGCACCCAGATAGTTTGGGATGTCACCATCTATGTAATTTAGGATGCCAGCATCCAGACAGTTTGAGATGCCAGCATCCAGATAGTTTCTAAATCGTGCAAAATTCCTTACAAAGGAAAACAAAATCATGATTAAAAATTCTAAATAGTCCGATATTGACATATATAGCATTTGAGAATTTTAAAATTTAATTGAGAACCCTTTAATTACAAGTTTGAAGGCACATTTCGATTATTTTTTCTGAGAATGTGATATTTTTTTATTTGTTCTTTTGAAAAATTTAGGAATACTGCATTTACCTATATTTCTGTCAAAAATAATTCTTAACTCCGCGAGGAGAGAAATTTTTGTATGTGGACAATTTACACGATAAACAAACATAAAATCTTTTAACAATTCCATTCGAGTTTGAAATGAGAAAAAAAATTCACCTTTTATACGCCGTTAATTATTTAAATGTTTGTCTCAGTGGGTATCACCAGGACAGTAGATAGTATTGGCAAAAATTTACTTGATTACTTTGCTATGAAAATTTTCAGTCAGTAAATTTGTTTGTTAGAATTCTCCCTCCTGCGAAGATATCGTTAACTGGTGTTAGTTGCGCTTTTGGGGTGATTTTGGCTGTTGTACTCTTACAAACCTGATTTTCTCACGATTTCCAAACATTCAGCCTCGATGAGATGTGATTCGTTTCAATTCGCATATGTCGTATCAAATTTACTTTGCTGAACTGTGATGAAATATTACTACCATTGGGTAGTATTGCCACTGCTGGTGAACTATTAGGTTATCACAGCCCATTAACCAGTACTTCGATGGTGGCATGAAAATTAACTGAACATCGTCGCACAAAATTGTTAAAATACATCGAAACTAGTGTTAATCTCCCTATTGTAAAGTTATCCTTAGCTGGTTTTGGGTGCCTTTCTTGAGTGATTTGGCTGCTCTGCTTTTCAACTTTCGATTTCCTTTGGATTTTGTTACATTTGGCTTCGAACACATGCTCATATGGTGCATCAAATTAATTTTGGTATCTTCTGATAATGTATTACTACTTATGGATCAATGTAATTGCTGGTGGTATGCTAATGACATAGGGTATCACCAACCCAATGACCAATACCTCGGTACTGGCATGAAATTAATTTGAATACTTTCTTCTGACATTTTCAATCTGTAAAATTGTTAAATTATACGAAAATAGGTTTATCGCCCTTTTGCAAAGGTATCCTAGCTGGTTTAGCTGCACATTTTGGCGTTATTTTGCTGTTTTGCTCTCAAAATTTGATTTTCTTCAGATTTGCACTGTTTGGATTCAAGCACAACAATTTGGTAAAATGTTCATAATTACATAAGATTAACATGGGTAGATTGTGGTGATGTACTACACTGTGAGTGCAGTAGATTTCAAAAACAAAGAGATGTTTACGTTTGTATCGTATAATATTTATGTTCTGTACCAAAAATCTGATTATGGGCCTTAAACGTCTGGTGCATTATGGTTTGTTTCAGGAATTTTAATCTATCTGCATGTAGCTTGATTCCATGCCTGTAATGAAAGCGTTTTTTATTATTCGTTTTTTTTTTTATTTTTCATTTTTATTTTTATTTATTTTTATTTCATTTTATTAATTCATTTTTTAAAGAACACTTCGATTCCTGATTAGAAGTCGTCGAAGTCAGTCTCAGTTATTGTTAAGGAACTCTTCGTATCCTCATATGAAAATTTCGAAATCATCGTTAATTATTGAAAGTAAATGTGCACCGTTGATAAAAATATTTATAATGAATTCGTATAAAGACACGAGTATGTTTAATCAGGTGGATACAGCTTCCTTATAATTCTTTGCTATGCTTGTAGCTAAAACATTGTAGAATAATTGTCTCCAGACTATATGAAATTAGACACGTTTTCCTTCCTATGAAAGTTCTACTAACATATTTAAACATCTACGCGTGTACTTTAATTAATGGCGAACATCTGATGTCACAGACATGTTGATGGTAACAGAATAAAATACTTATCAAAAGTACACATACACGACAAGACAAACGTGTGTTGCTTCCTATTTATATTACCCACATAATTTTCCATTAAGTAGTCTTATTTAGCTTAAAATACATTTTCATCGGCTTATTAGTCGCTTGAAATCATAAATATTTTTTTCTTTTCGCTAATTCTTTATTGTTCGTTTATGTTGGCTATTTGATAAATGACTGGTGAAAATTAAGGGATGATTTATTATCTGTTCTTTAATATATTTATAATGATATCATTGTATGCGGTACTTGCATGAGTACCAAAAAATCTTTCTAAAAAAAAAAGTGCTCTGAAAATCAGTACTTCCTATCGCTTTTTAGTGTGATCTAGGCGCAGATTCAGGATTCTGAAAAGAGAGATCTTACCAAAAACCTACCTCAAAAGAGGACCAAAGGCTAATTTGTTACCTATTACCATGGTGGTTTCTCAACTTTCTGTCAAAAAGGAGGTCCAAACCTCTTGATATCTCTTCCGGTTCCGCCAATAGGATCTGATATACTATAATTTTGATGACACATAAAACAGTATGAATAAAATCATAAACTTTACACGTAGCAGACTCTGCAATTGCGATCAAAATATCAATGTTTAGTATAAAAGTTTTTACTTACTTGGAATAATTTTTGTAAAAGATTTTTAGCAATATCATACATCATGTGATCTCTCTGTTCTTTTTACGTATCCCATTTATCTTGCAAAGAATGTAGTGTATCTTATCAATAGGTTTGATTTATGAAAAACGGACCGAAATGGATCAAAAGAGGCAAATTACAATGTATCTATCTCAAGACAGAACTTTTATAATGACAATATGAATTTCAGTGGGTTGAAAAATTAATAGAATATGCCCCTGGTCTATCTATTTGACTCCGTTATGTCAACATTTGACGAGTGATTGATAATATTCTGTGTACACAAGAAATAGGCACTGTCTAGCAAAGATTCGTCTATGGGAATATTACAATGTAATTCAGGCTGTTATTGCTTTTAATTGTAATGATCGTTGCATATCTGTAATTATATGAGATTGTTTCGAATGAAATAACACATCATATCAGTTCAGCTACAGTTAAAATGGCAATTCTAGATTGAATAACATTCTCAATGAAAAAAAAAAAAATCCAGCTGCTTTGTTACATGTACTACTGTTGTTTTGTTTTTAGGTATTATAATATAATGTAGATGGAATTATACAATAAACCCGTATTTTACTTTTATAGTTTGTCTTTTAATTGCTTACAATCTGGTGTCTGAACTATATTACCTTATGTTCCCGTTGTTCATTATTTCTCATCACTATAGCTTTCCGTGAAAAAATATTTATCGATTTTTTAGCTTTAAGACACATTTATGTATTTTAAGCGTTTACAATGACACTAAAGCTACCATTTAATGACGCATAGAATTACATTAGGTCTGAAAATTCTACAATCATCTATGACTTGTCCTTGAAGCGTTCTTTTTACTATTATATAGTGAAACTAACAAAGAAGGCGAACTTGCTACCAATAAAAAGAAAAGACTTAAAAAATAGCCAGCTTAACTCTTAACAGGCATTGCTTGATGAAGAGAATAAGATAACCAGCTATGTGTTAAGGGATACAAATGTACCCTAAAACTCTGTAGCTTTATATCACATTATACTGTGGAAGCCGTTCAGTACCACATTGAAAAAAATATTTTATGTCATATTACGACTTAGTATGTCGTAATTACAGGTTTAGTTATATCGTAATTACGGCTTAGCTATCTCGTAATTACGACTTACTAAGTTGTAATTACGATATGATTATCTAGTAATTACTACTTGGTTTATCATAATCGCAACATAGTTACATCGTAATTACGACTTAGTTAAGTCGTAATTACAACTTAGCTATCTCGTAATTACGACTTAACTATCTCGCATTAGGATTAATTCAGCTTGTAATTACGACATAGTATATCGTATTTACGACTTAGTAGGTCGTAATTACGAGATAACCATTTCGTAATTACGGCGTACTAACTCGTAAGTACGACATACTAAGTCGAGATAACGAAGTTATTATTATGACATAGCTATGTCATAATTGCAACATACCAAGTCTATATTACGAGATATTTATGTTGTAATTACGTCATAGCTGAGTCGTAATTTCTAGACAACTAAGTCGTAATTACGTGATAAAATATTTTTTTCGATGTGGCAGTAACCGGTTTCCATATTATAGAGACGTACATGTGTCATTTAAGAAAACAATGATTTCTTAATTTAAGTAGTAACGTTAGTCATCCTTGCAATGTAATCGAACAGTGCGTCATCCCTGTCTGTTTTAATTTTTTTCAAAACTTAAATACAAGTCTGAAACGATTTATATTGACAGTAATTGCCGAGTGCTCTATCATTATCGGAATCCAACATTAACTCTACGTACCAGCAGGTAGATGAGTCGTATTACAAAGCTACGTATAGGTTTCCAATTGTTATGCAAGACGTTGCAAGTATTGAATGGTTCCATAATAACAATACAGCATGAACGATAAAACCTGTCCAAACCGAACATCTCTGTCACTAAACGTTTTGTTCGGAAAGGGCCGATGTTCAGGTTAGACGGGTTGGAAATACTGTAAACGTTTTATTTTTAGTGGATGACAATTTTCGCGGATTGATGATTTTTGTTAAGTTTGCGGGCTCAGTTTTTCACTGTTTAATCATTTTCTACATTAAACCCTACATAAAAACTATCAATTCGAGGGTATTTATTGTTCTGCCGCGAAAATAGTGAATATTAAAATATCACCGCAAATATTAATACTTTTACAGTACACAGAATTTTAGTGATCACAATCACTTTTATTGAAGTTCGATTTGAACTGGTTTCCAGATTATTGAAGGTCTAGTTTGACAGATTGTGTTGTACTTTAACTTACTCTGACTCAACTTTAATTATTCTAACTCTTTATTTATTAACACCAGATAAGTTAAATAAATTGTAAAATAATTTTCCACCCTCGAGTCAATCAGGTGAAATTGTGTGATCAGCTGAGTACTCCTGATTATAATATAATAGACATTTTCATTAGGTGATGGTAGACAGAGACACACTTCATGAACATCATTTGATTTACCATTTGAAGTGGAAAAAGGCTTGTCTAAATTTAGTATTTATTTTATTTTTTAGAATATTAACAGTCTGTACAAGTAAGTTCGATAAAGATACAGTTAGATATGTTGGTCAGTGATTCAAAAATACCCTGGTTTCAGTTTCTCGGCTGCTCAATGGATATAATACCCACCCTCAATCACTATTAATTTTCTTCGGATTTCCAAAACTTTGGCTTCGAGCACAGCTGATGAGACATAATATGCTGAAATGCGAAATGGTGCATAAAATTGATCTTGGTATCTTGCGATATTGTATTATTCTTCACCTTACAAATGTCGAGTTGTGACTGTAACGGTGTTTACATGATATCGCTATAAATGTGTCTAATATTTTAGTTAAACGTTGCTTTAAACAGAACACTATTTGCCTTAGTTATTTCTATATCACAATAAGTTATGATAAATTTTAATAAAAATGTTATTTCTTCTTAACGCGATAGGATTATTTTATCAACTTTTGCTCAGTTAAGATACAGATAAGCCGAATTTTTATTAAAGTCCAGAAATTGGTCACGAAAGGTCTTTCGTTATCTAAACTTTATGATATTAGCATTTTATCTTTATTTATTTATATTTTTTGTAGACTTCCCAGTTTTCTACTCTGCTGTACAATTCTCATGGCCGTATTTTTCTGTCGAGTGTAGAACTTTCCCTATGCAATTTGTTCGGATAAAGTAAATACTCCGCGTGTTATCTGGTATTCGTTAAGCTAGAGTATTTCTGTGTTCTAGTTGGTTAAAGAGCTTTCAACGTCCATGCATACAATCTTTCCTAGTAGTCTCCTCTTCAAGTTATTCACTCTCGTTTTTGCGTTGTCTGTTAGTTATTTAATTCACCCTCGTGCTTTTGCTGTCTGATAACAGTTTGCCTCTTTGTTCGATAGTGACTAAGAAAGAACTAAGAATAAATTAATCATGACAAGTGAAATATTGTCTAAAATAATACATCAATTTGTCGACTATAAGGATAACTGTGTGTAAAATAGTGAACACTAAAAATGTAATTTTGCTGTTGTTTTAAATCTGTTGGGGGTAATTCTAATCAAGATGCAAAAATATTACGCAAAATAATTTACAAGGGCTACATTTCCCTAAATAATCATGTAATTTATTTAGAATGCAGCTATATACCGTATTGGGAGTAATTAGCGCGTGGTTCTAATTTTTGCTATACTTGGGGCAATATTGGAAACCGTGAAATTAAAACTCGCCGAATTCGGGCCCTATTTTCAGTTATCGTAACCTCCTTTGATCAGGCCTCAAGACATGTACGTGTATCATATACTACGTTACATGTAGTGAACATTTACTCAATATGACGTCCTTTTTCACATTGTAAATAAATCTTTCATTACAACATGGCGTTGTTTAAGCAGGTAACCAAGGACAAATACTGCTCAAATGCGGAAATGGGTTTGTTGTTTCCGTATTCCATCTGTCTGTATAATTATCGTTATATTTCCTGTGATAAATCGAGACTCGAGAGTCATTGTCCAAATTTAAATTATATATTTTAAAACTCCTGATTAAGCAATTGCGAAAAATAGTGCTCGCTTAAATTAAATACCCCATTTAGTAGGAAATTGCTCAAATGTGGTGCCGCGAAAATTACCCGCTATACGGTGGATAAGTAATTAGTCAGAAACACTGAAGACTGTAAACCGATCTATTCGGTAAAGGAATAGCAAAGTCGTTGAGGTAATTTTCTGATTGGACCAATGATATTGGAGTAGGAAGTCGAAATATTCGGGGATAAGAACCAACATTCGGCCAGTATCTGGTTTACTTTATCACATAAGATATCATTTGAGCGCACATTCGTTTATGCTGTCACCCAGAGTCCGACGTGAACTCGCATCTTAAAGGTTACAGTCTAAAGTGATCTGCACCTTCACTCGTTGGAGTGGACTAAAATAGAAAAATAAATTAATTGGTTACAACATCATGTGAAATCCGGAAGAAAAATAGTAAAACGCATAATTCAAATTCTGTATTAAAAAATATTGATGTCAAAACGCGTCGCTATTTGCTTTAATAATTACTTCAATTCAGCATTATTTATTTCCTGGCCTTTCATGGACAGATTAATTTATTTCTTGATTTTTTATTCATTTCCGAATTCCTGCAGGTCCCCCCCCCCAAAAAAAAAGTCAAATAGTTGCCCCCTTTAGCAGTGTATTACACTTGAATGACCACAATCAAGATATCCTGGATACATGTTGGCGCTTAATGATCGTACACACAGTAGGTATTTAATTACTAGTATTGAGAATTGCAGAGCCGTAGAGATGAAGAAAAAAACGTCAGACTTGGCAGTTTCTACAGACACTTGTTTCCTCAATTTTTCAGCAATGAACATAACAAAGAACTAGAAGCGTGCCATATTACCCTGATTAAGCATACTAATGTCCTTTCTTCGAAAGACACGAGTTCATTGTAATCACAAGCACCTTTATCAACAGTGCATATTTCATAGCAGTAATTAAGGACAATTCGGAAATTTCTAATGGAGAATCGAAATATCAGATCATTATCATTGAATTCAATCTTTATTGTTATCCGCTGAGGAATGTGACCGCATAAAGTCAGACAAATGAAGTAACTGAACGCAGAAAGAATGAGTGAATTTGTTTTACAGTCTCACTGACCTTTTATTTGTTTGTTTATTTATTTATTTATTTATTTTTGTCTCTAAGTATACCTACAAAACATTTCAAGAATGAACGCTGACTGGATGGCACGTGAGGTTTTATAGTCGTGTGACTTCTTGTTGAAAGATTATGATGATGATTGTCCGATATTGTTCTTCTAATGACTTAAAACAACAAAAATAAAGAGGAAAATGTCCATAGAAGAATATTTCATTAAAAGAGAATAAAATACAATAATGATATCGCACATTTCTTATATCAACACGCATTTCATACGTTACCAAATCTAAATGGAACCTGGGTGATCAAGTGGTTAAGAATACTGACTCTAGACCACCAGCATAACACCGGTGTCATGCATTCAACTCTTGCTCGCCTCGCGTTTTGTGTTAAGGTTTCTAGACACCTGCCCGAGTCTGGAGGTTTTACTAGTAAGGCTGGATAGCTGTGGAGCTTTCCTCCCTAGTAAGTCTTGCAGTCACGATATACAATGTACTTGAAAATTGATGAAAGTGATGACAAACTCCAACCAACCAACCAACCAACCAAATCTAAAGATCCGTATTGTTAGCTCTTAGTTGTTTCATTTTTGTCGTTTATTTAACTACTAAAGGTTGGTTAATAACAGGTGTCCAAATACCTCAAAGTACGCATATATTCTTAGTCTTAATTTTTCAGTACTTATTTATCCTCAAACTACAAATAAATATCAGTTAAAAATTCAGAAAAAATGTACAGAATAATTGGCGGATATCATCATTATCAACTAGCTACGGAAAATCTATGAATAAACGGTTTTTATTATTTGAGGTGTACCTGGTCCATATATTTGTATTATCCTACATTTACTTATCTTTGAAACGTAAAACTTATTAATAGATCTTGAATATATGTATTAAAATAATTGTAGGCATATTTGTATTGTATCCCAATAGCAACAGTTCCATACATTTGGGTGAAATATTTCCTTCCCAGATTTCCACGATATATCTGATTAGTATAAAATAATGCCAGATCGATTAGCATCTAAAATTAATTGAAACAAATAACTGAAAAACATTGTGATTTTTAGGGGCTGTGGAATCCACAATATCTTCTAACCTTGTCCAGCTTCGTATTTTAACTTCCGGTAAGAAATTGGCGTTCGAATTTCGTTATTTGGGATTGCTCATCCGGTCTACACATGAAATATTACCGCCAGACATCTTGGGGAGATATTCATTGTACATTCTGTGTAAACGTAAGGAAAATTTAAGTACTGAAATCCGTTCTTATGAGTTAAAAAATAATAATTCTGGCAAACTTTGTTTCTCCATCATACGAGTTCTTTTGGTTTGTCTCACTTTCCAATTAATATTTCTCTTCTTTTTTCTATCTAATGGCAGTCTGTATTTGTTGTTAGAAATCTTTTTTTCTGTAATGACTAAACAGTGAAATTCATGTTGACGCGCCCTCAATCGCACGCTTAAATCAATTACATGTAACTTATTCTGATATTTCTTGCTTTTGAAATAAGATAAATCGTTCAAATGACATCTGCACTAAAAATGCCAAATTAATTTCACGATTGTAAGCGCTAACAATAAATGAGAACGACAAAGTACGATTTTATATTTACTCTGCTTCCACTGGGAATATTAGCAATCATCATCATCATCATCATCATCATCATCATCATCATCAAATATTGCATAAGATTATTGTTTCCCTGAAAACTTTACCACAAAACGTTGTAAATCGAATTATTACGAAAGAGTACTGAAGTTCGTCTCCATACATATTTCAAAGATATTGGATAATGAAAAAGGTATTCTGCTGTAATACATTATGACATGTAGTGGTTATAGCGCAGCAATGGTCATTACAGTTTCATTAGACTTGCTCCAAGTCCTCTGTATAATAATTAAAAAATAATTTACGTCAACCCATGGAAATTTTGCCAAGGACACGGCATTGTATCCGTTTAAATTAAACCTCTAGCGATAGCGAGCGGTTAAATTTACTAATTAAAAGCTCGAACGAGTAAAATTCGCAATTAACCATGGGTTGATATAAATTATCTCGATTCTAATACTGTAAATTTATCTTTTTGCATTTAAATTTTACCTCAACCGACTGCATGTATGCAACACCATTTTTGCCAATGTCGTGACATTTTTGTGTACAGCAGGCAATGTGACCTTATTGGTTGTGTTATAACGTCATCAGTGTTTGCCCATCGTGGTTAATTGGGAATTCTAATGGGCTGCATAAGACATCATTGGAATAAACCCATTGTAAAATTCTCAATATACCACGATCCGTAAACACTGAGGACGTCATAATGCTTTGCTGGTATCCACGAATATAGCGAAAATTAGACGCACGAAAATAATATATACGGTTTGTTTATGCAGACGCTTTTTAGCACCACATATTTTTTGTATTATTACGCGACAATGTGTGCGTTATCACGAGATAATTTGCATAAATATGAGATAATCTTTGCGTTCCAGTATAATATTTGCATTATTACGAGAAATCTTTGCGTTGTTACGAGATCATGTCTGAGTTATTACATTATCTCATGATAACGCAGACATTATCTCTTAATACATAAAATTATTTCTAATACTGCAAAATGTCTCCTATTAACGCAAATATTATTTCGTAATAACGCATAACGCAAACATCTGGTAATAACGTACAAGTTATCTTGTAGCAACACAAAGTATCTCGTAATAATACAAACACTATCTTGTAATGACTCAAAGTTTGCTTGTAATAACGCAAACACTATCTCGTGATCAAGCAAATTTTTTTTCTGTGGCGCTAATAAGCTTCCGTAGTACTACTGTTTCATTTTGCAATATTTTTTCTAGTAAAGATGATTTTTTTGTGAATTTTCATATGAAATGTATTTTTACAAAGAATAACTGTAATAAAATACTAATGGCCACTGACTATGTGTATATATATACAAAAATAAAAAATAAAGACCTTCTAGAATCATAAATCTAATAAAAAACCATCCAAATATAGTGTAATATAACCGTCCAAAAATTTCTGTTTATATTAAGATACGTATTCACACTGTAGCTTACTTATTAAGATACGTATTCACACTGTAGCTTACTTTTAATATTCAAGAAACCACATCAACGAAGTACAGAAAGATTATGGAAAGAGTTCAACCGTACTCTTGTTTCTGCATGGAAAATGTAAGTACAAAATATATTCTCTAAAATAATTAAATAACGATCCTTACAGAAAATTGCTTGTCCAGGCCAGTAATCCAATTATCCACTCGCATGGCTAAGATCAAAATTTCGATATTCTGAGTTCGTTTCCGATAGAAGTACACTTTAGTTTTACATGATAAGAAGAAATGTTGTTATCTGATCTGAGAAGGCGAAGATATCTAATACTATTTTTATTCTGTGGATAGTTTTAAATAAAACTTAAAGCTATGTCAGGTAATAAATGCTAATTTTTACGCGATAGAGGCAAATTTAGGGGTTTAGTACCTAATTATTGGTTCTAATTCGTAAGGCTGGTGGGAGTGTTGTGGTATATCGTCACTTTGAGCAATTTTTCATCTAGACTTATTGTGGATGGAAGCACGAACAGTTCGAACCAACGACATCAGTGTTAGACTTGTGGCTATGAGTTTGCTACCTTACACCCCCTCTCGAAGATTTGAAAAACCAGTCGAAATCAAAATATATGTAAGCACCTAAATCAAGACGGCCAAAGTCCATCTAAGAAATCCCTTATAATTAGAACTTTTCCAATCTTTTCCAGTGGGCTGATCGACTGAACTTTGACTAAAAAAAAATATTTTTTTTGTCAATACGTCGTCGGTAAAAGTCACTGTTATCGAAAATCGTTAATTGCCACTTCTTTGATAACCTGCATTTTCTATGATCCGATCGAAATTACGTTGGCCAGAATTTTTATATAGAAATGCAAGAAACCGATAGAAATGAGGATAAAAAGGTCAAAGGGCAAGATCCCTGTTGCAAATATTAGGCGCTTTCCAATCTATAACTGGATATCTGTTGAACATATTTTCTTTTTAGAATGCTAACAAAATTCTGTTCGGGTGGTTAAGCTCGCTGACTCAACACCACTAGCCTTATACCGCTGTAGTGAGTTCAAGTAGCGCTAGCTCTTCTTTGTGTGTTTATTATGTTTTCCAGACATTAACCTAACACCGGGGGTTGACTTTCAGCAGGACAGCTGTCCGGGCTTACTTCCCCCAACAAGTCTGACAGTCACGGGAAAGTTGAAAATTTGCTGAAAGTCACGATAAACGCCAACAAGTCAACCCTTTGACATTTAATGTGCAGGTGGTCTAATGTTTTCTAATAATTTTTCTGCTCTTAATTAGTGTGTTTGAAACATTTCTAAAGGGCATATTAGCTATTGGATACAAAGATCTAAAACAACTAAAGCAAATCAAAATCAGTGACAAACATAAGGTATTCATGTAATGTTAATTTTACCATTAAAAGTATTTTAAATTTAAAATGAAAACATTACGCCAACAGAAAATATTTCCACAATCAATATTTCATTTACTCATTATGCTATATATTTTCCGACTGTGTTTTAGACTTTCAGAATTAAAATAAACTTCAGATTATGCAACGAGATGAATATAAAAGAAGAGTATTTCCAACTATATTTACAGTCAAACGTTTTTTGTGTCGATGTTGAAGGGACTGTGGATTTGACCCCAAATTAGAGTATTCGATTTATATTAGGTAATTTAAACTGCTTATCACTGTGAATAGACTGAAATGACACATCGAGTTATACCATACAAACGACTCACTGAAGTTCGAGTAAACGTATGGAAATGTGGCAAATTTTTCTCTCTCCTTTTGTTATAAAACGATGATAAGACAAGAAAATAAAATCACCATTAACAGAAATTATAACATGTGAATGATAATTAGAGGCTTAGCTTAGCCTTTGACCTTACCAAATACGCAAAACTATTATTATTTTTTTGTTTTTTGTTTTGTTGTTTGTTTGTTTGTTTGTTTGTTTTGTTTTGTTTTGTTTTTGCTCTTTTTTTTTGGCTTACATAATCTCACAATTATTTATATTTGAATAGTAGGCTGGGCTAGTGGAAAAAAAATTTTGAAAAATGACCATCAAAGACAATATTTACTTGATGATTTCTTCTAAGTAAAATGGTCTGCTGATGAAACGTTGTAAACGAACTTTAGTCAAATTACAGCTTATCTGTATATTTAGCAAAACACAACTAAAGTACCTGTTCCAAAAGAATTGATCATCATAATGAGAACAATTTTGTGATCTATTTATGTCACATCATGAAAATACTTGGCATCAGATTTGCATGAAATGAAAGTTTCTTAAAACCTTTTAAAATTTTAGTCAATATCAGATCATAATATCCGCATCTAAATAACGAACCATATGAATAAAAATATTTTTGAATCTTTCCCATGTTTAACTATATTCAACATTATCAGTCATCTTAGATTTTGACTGGCAAAAAAGAAATCTAAAAAGAGTAATCCACTGATTATCATAATACACAATTTTGGTTCAATAAGTTTTCTTAGAAAACATTTTTTAACATTTCCCACAGAGTCCTATGTAAAACTGTCCTGCAGTTGGAACCATTTGAGTTTTCTACCGGCAGAAAAAGTACAAACTTGGTAGACGACCATCTAAGAAACATTATGACGACATTGCAGTTCTATCGGATAATTAGTTTCTGACAAGAAGATTGTTGAAATTTTATCAAATGTGATATGTGTACACCATAAGTAGGTGAGGCACGGATATTGGAACTCAAAAAAGGAAAGTTTACAATAAGAAAATTAAAATCACCACATTCGTCATAAACCTTAGACGGCAGTTGTCCTTCTTAGTCAATCTCGAAGAATAAGTCCGAGTGTGAAGCGGATTTGTTGATGTCCGTAGTGTCTTTAATTTCAAGGTCACTAGTATATATAAGATATTAAAGAACGAGTAAGTATTAATTATACTGTGAAGTTGGAAATCTCCTTGTACGATGCACACTTAATTCAAGCAGTGGTGACATCATCTTGGAAGAACAAAGCTATGTCAACAGGCTGACCAACTTCCACCGTGAACGCTATCATGTGCAGTGAATATTATTTGGAATAATGCCAGTTGCACATTAATATCTAGACTATATATATTAATTATTAATGGGATTTTTCATATTGGTCTCGTTATAGGTCCAAGGTCAAACATAATGGCCGTGGTGACTATATTGACCATCGGTGTTGCCTCTGGCCATTACAGTCACTAGATCCTTTATGACTGATCAAATACCTCTAACAGGGCCAATACGCAAAACCCATTTATTGACCATTTTATTAACCACCTAAGATTTAAGCCATTTTATGTAATTGATATATCTATCTACATCTTTACATTCTTAATAAACCTACAAACAGCAATCTTCAATGCGATAACTTACATGTACTCATAATGACCTACCGAGGACCTGTAAATGAACCGGTATGAAAGCACCCGTTTAACTGTCCGACTACATGTAGTTACTATATTTTTATTAATAGGCATCATATTTCAGCGAATGCTATACTTTTTATTTACTTCAAGAATCAGATGAAGGTAGCCATTAGCTTGCTAAGGACAATCTTTTTTAATAACTTGAATAAAAGATTTTTCATTTCCTTTTCGGAGGGCAGCGGTAAAAAGAATCCGGAAAATTTTATCCGGTCCCGTACTGACATTCGGGAGTACATTTCTATTCAGAAAGTCAACAAACATGGCGCGGGCTGAGTAGTGTTTCTATAAAAAAAAAATGTCCTCTGCTGGAAAATGGGCGCATTCTTTACCACTGCGGATTCATTTCCTGACAAAAACGAGAATCACCTGTAAAAGATATGAATAATTTTAGTTTTTTCTCAAAATCTGCAAATCCGTAAACCAAGTAAAATTCAGTATTTCTAAACAAACACCCCCCAAAACAAAACAAACAAACAAACAAACAAACGAAAAAAAAATATTTTGCCGGAAAAGTATTATCCATAATGACCCTGATTTTCCTAATTGGCCCTGGTATTCCATATTGGCCCTGTACAAATGCTCTATCTTAAGTGTTACTGGTATTGCACTGATGGCCATCGTAAAACTTGCTAAGCGAAGATTTCAACCTTTCTTTCTCATATTTAAAACGCTGCTTCAATTATCCTGGAGTAGAAATATTGACCAGAGAGGAATTGGACTGGACTAAGCCAAATATAAAAAGTAGTATATGCCATATTCGGTTTGAATGAATCCATTTAAGATGCCAAATCCAAGTGTACAATTAGCTGAGATTGCATGAAATCCAGAATGGAGAGAGATCAGGTGTGTAGATAGGGTGAACATCTCCTGCTATGCATGCATCATGCAACCCCAAAATCATGTCCGGTAGCAAAGGTAACAAAAATTTCAGAATACATTCGGTAATAAATAGAAATGGACACGTGTATGATCTACGATGACGAAAATACATCTACAGTAAGTTCAGACACTGAAATATACCGATCTACCAAGTCGTGATGGCCATTGTAAAACTGGCTAAGCGAAGATTTCAACCTTTCTTCCTCATATTGAAAACTCTGCTTTAATTATCCTACAGTAGAGATATTGACCAGAGTCGAATTATACTGGCTTACGTTAGCCCAATGTGTTATGTCAGGATTGATCCTATCAATATATATATTGCGTTACGTAATAAACAATAGTGTCTGTGTTTTTTCTTTTTGTAATTTTGGTAACGTGTTTTTT